>JAECUM010046447.1:0-27341 GCA_016617855.1 Megalonaias nervosa | reverse complement strand
TGACCTCTTGGGTTAAGGGATTGATGATGATGATGATGATGATGATAATGATGATGATTAGGACCCCAGGCAGAAACTGGTCCCAAATTGTCTACCAACTCGGGTGGTCATGAAAATCCAGTCCCTGAGAAATCTGAGCTGACAGGGAATCCTTGTGTGGTTTCCACTTTGTGAGGAGAAACTAAAGGGGTTGCAAGTGAAGTCTTCCTAATGGAACCTGATCAACTGCAGAGTTCAAGGGCCCCAGGACGGAAAGATAAAGGTGATCTAAATCTTTGCTCTTAGCACCTTCAGCATGGTCAGGATTTTGTCTACTCTATCCTGCAGGAAATGGACTAAATGCTTGTTTACAGGGAAATTCATCCATACGTTTACAAATCCTGAGATGTAGCTACCTCCAGTTTCTTCTCAAGGTTGAGAAAAGGCCAAGCTGGGTAACTATGGACCCACAGCAAGAGAGATCCTATCTGAGGGATTCTAAACAACCATTGTGTATCAACCAGCCATGAAAATACTGAAGGAAATGATCCCCAGTGAACTTAAGTGTACAGCAACTACAGCACTAACATTACATTGATAAAACCTGTGTGTGCAGAGGCTTGCTCTGAAAATGTAATGTCTTCTGTATCTTAACATGGTTCAATTTGTCTAAGTTCAAGCCCTTGTCTTCCACTTCAATGAAGCTGCTATCATATAAATCTCCTTCCTGACAGCATTAACTTCAGCATACAGAGTGACTGAGCTACATGCACTGGATTTGAAATTCTTGCAGTTCCATTCAATGGCTTACTCATTCTAATAATGCAAATAACTACATGTACTGACTTTCTCTCTCCTTGATTGAACTAATATGTGCAATCACATGCTATCTAAGATGCATGGTATATCTGAAACAACTGTAAAAGACTATTCCCAACACTTGTGGCAGGAAAGCATGACATAACGCTACAAGTGCTAGCAACTTGACTCAAGGAAGTTATTAAATCAGTGTACTCTAAACTTACACAGGATCAGGTACGACTAATGAGGACTTAAGTTCATGAATATGAGTGATTTGCACTAGTCTTGCATTCAAAAGCAATGTCTCAATTCAAGACATGGCAGAGTCAGTTGTCTGGCATGTCATATCAACTTTTTCCAGGTTCTATTTGCATGACAACCTTACAAAGGAGTGCTGAATCTTGCCAGGCCAATGGTACATGTAACTGCCCAGATAGTTACCATGAAAGCACAACTTCAGACCTTACCATGACCATGACACTTTCACTGGATTCATCCAGTAAACTTTTGAATGTAAGACAATAATCAGGTGCAAGATTCCAGATGGATATATATACTGCACATGTATAAACACATTGTCTTGGGTTGTACTAAAGTAATACTGTAGGAACTTCATCCTTTCACTGGAGCAATCATGCTCCACCATGGTGACACAGGTTCCTAATGTCATGTGATCAGGTACTGTATTTGATGGAAAAAGCAATTTTTTTAAAAGTAAATTAAGTTTTTCTGATAATACTAACCAACATTACATAAAATTACCTTCCACCTTTCCTTGCAATGTGAGCATTCTGTTACAGGTTTCATCAAGTTAAACAAGTAAATCTGGGATACTTGTATCCACATAGTGGTAAAAACATGGATTTAACCTTGGATTTAACCTTTAAGAGTTGCTTCCCTTAGTCTACATGGGCTGAATTCAGAGGTAGCAAGAGTATTCCTGATGACCTCTTTAGTCTTCAGAGATCACAGATGTACACAAGGAGCAACAATTTCAATATTAACTTACAACTCAGGTAAGTAAAATACATGGAAAACCATCTCAATATTGTCATTTTTGTCCTTTACTCTGTCCAAATACAATGAAAACCATCTCAAGATTATCATGTTTGTCCTTTCACCTGTCCAAATACAATATTACGTTTTAGCCATCAACTTCTATTTGTAACCTTTGAGAAAAGAGTCAGTCACAATGTTTGTTCAGGATGACAAATGTCAACTTCTCACAATGGGAACATCATTGCTGCAAGTAAGCTATCTGTCACTGAGCATGAAAGAATTCTGCACACTGACAATTCACAGAAATATCAAGTTTGTTGACCATGCCCAACACCAACATCATGTGGAATAAATTATAACACTAATGAATGACGTTACACATTATAAGATTCCAACTGAAAACATAATGATACCAAGAGTATTGTATGGCACAACATACCACCATTCCATGTTTTATAGTCGTCTAGACAGGCATTAGCAGGGTATGGTTGACTCTGGGTATTACTGATCATTGGGTTTCAACGATCTGAACCATTGGTGAAGGTATGTGGTTTTCCACTATATGAAGGTATGTGGTTTTCCACTATATGAAGGTATGTGGTTTTAAACTATATGAAGGTATGTGGTTTTCCACTATAATTACTGTGCAGAAATGATTATTTTATTATGTACTTACCATGACCCTGATCTCTGACCTTTAGACCCCACAATCAAGAGGTTTACTAAATTACCCTAAGTGCAAACCATACACAAAGTTTGACTTACTCTAAAACAAAAGCTGTTCTGTTCAAACCATTTATTATCTGAGCCAAAATTATCCTGAACTCTGACCTTTTGACCACAAAATCAACAGGCCTCTTCTATACCTTAAGTGCATGCCCCACACAAACTTTGGTCAAAGTACTAGAGCTGGAAACTAAAGTTATTATGCAAAAACTCTTTTTTTTTTCAGCCAGTGTCTTTGATCTTTATCTTTTGACCTCAAAGTCAATAGACTTCTTCCTCACTCCAAGTGCAAGCCATCGAGAAAGTTTGATTCAATTGTGTGATGTAGAACTAATATCATTTTGTGGAAACCATTTCTTCTTTTAGTCACAGTGACTTTGAACTTACATCTTTTGACCCCAAAACTGACAGCTTCTTCCTTACCCCACATGCAATGTGCAAGCCATCCATCAAATTTGGTTCAGTTATGTGTGTGAGATTTGGATTTTTAATGCAGCTTTAACAATTTTTCAATCATTGCTACGATGTCTGCAGTGTGGCAGTTAATAGTGATGTCTAGCACTGAGGCATCATGCTGCAGACATGTAACATGTCCCACCCAGTCATATTATCCTGACACCAGGCTGACCAGTCCCAATACTAACCTCTTAACGCTGAGCACCCAGCAAGGCAGCTATTAGTACCATTTTCATAAGTCTTTGGTATGACTTGGTTGGGATCTGAACCAGCAACCTCCTGCCTCCAAGGCAGATGCTCTAACCACTAGGCTACTGGAGCGGTCTGTTCAGGTACGTAATGCAGAACTAACTGTATTGTGTGGAAACCGTTTTTCTTTATTTGTTCATATTTGCCTTAACTTTTTGACAAGCAGATCAATCTGGTTCTTTCTTATCCAATGCACAAATCATACACAAAGTTTGGTGCCTGCAGATAATAGAGAATCAAGTTATTTTGCAGATATCATATTTCATCTTTCAGTCAGTGTCTCTGAACACTAACCATAAATCCCAAAAATCAATCAGTGCTAGTTATCCACAAAGTTGGGTAACTGTAGATGTTGGGAAACTCTTGGAAACCATCATTTTTCTTTATTCATGATGAACTTGACATAGCTGCCAACCCTACAGGCTCACAATTAGTGAAAATAGGGATAAAAATGAGTGAATTCTGACATGAATTCATGAAGCGATCTTCGACCCCTCAATATTTGTTGGAACAAATGTTTAGTATGGTCTCCAGCTGATAAAGGTAGACTGTGTTCAACAAGAAAACTCACAAAGAATGCTTCAGCGTTGGTAGCTTGCAGGTCTTCCGTCGACAGCTCAAAATATTCCAGAGCTGAAAACTGCTATGAGTATGAGTTCTTAATTTTCCCAACCTCTACATGGTTTTTGCTAACAATGTGCTTCCTCACATCGTCTTTGCCACCATGCCCAATGCTAAAATTTGTGGCACACTGTGTGCAAAAAGCATGATGTATATTGGTGTTTGATGGCTGAATGCCTGGCCAGTTTTTGGTACATTCCAGCCTAAACTTCTCCTTTTGTGCAATACATTTCTTTTTCCTTGGTGGTGAAGATATTTTCAGGACACATGGTACTAATGGTATGGAAAAATGGGAACCAGCCTGGAAATGGGTGAACATAAAATAGAGTATATATGGGTTTGGCTGGCAAGGATTGGTTAATAATGTAAGTTATGTTTTAGGAAAAAGAATCTTTTGAGAGCTTATCCTAGTTGCAAGTGAAAAAAAAAATAGAGACATTGTTTTATTGATGGAATTTCAGTCCTTTAACAGTCTTGATTTTGGAACACTCATTACTAAAATTAGCACCTGACTCTTTGGTGCGGAATTGAAAGCATATGTTTCAAACACATGCAGGTCCAGATATGCCACGGCTCATATCCTTTCCTCTACACAGAAGCTGATATCCAGGTTTCATCTGTACTGATAAATATAGGTTTGATCATGAGCACTCATAAATTTTAAGTTACTGAATTTTTAATATCGTGGTGTTTGCACAGGTTTACTATGGGAACTGAATTAGTACCAGGAGTCCTTCAAGATGCAATGCCGAACGGTAACTTAAATCTGTGTTGGCAGCGCATGTGCGGAGAAAAATTCCAGTTAGGCCCCAGTCGGTTTCAACAGGCCCTGTGGACCAGTAAAAAATCTGGACTTAAGTCTATTGCTTGAGACTTTGAAAATAAAAGCTTACATACCAAATGCAACTGAAATCATTTCATACATGAAGCCTCCAGCACAGGAATCCAATTAGCCAGTCCGATGCAAGAATACCCCTTTAATAGCATGTATCTCACTCTTACTCAAAGTTATGATACAAGACTAAAGAGCTCAAATGAATAACAGTCTCCTCGCTGACATTTGTCAGTGTTAAATCTTAAATCATATTGTCTTTGTAAACTGTAGCATTTTATTGACACCCACCACTCCCGGCAAATTCACAATGAAAACACTGTAAAACTAATTTATCAAAATCTAGTTAAATGACATTATAAGGGTCTGAAGTAAAATGATGGGATTAAAAAGAAAAATCAAATGAATGTAGGTGTTATTCTCCTTGTTTATCTTCAAACTCTGTACAACATAAACATTCCTGGAGTGATGAATATGGATGGAAAAGGCCAAAAACACCATTACCTGTTCAGTTAATGGATTAATCTCAGATATTTCTCTGGGAAGTGATCTGTTCAAAGTGACACAAGGACTCATGACGAAATTAATTTAATTAATTTTGATAATTCATTGTCAATTTCCAGAATGGCATTTCCACAGCGTCCAACTTTCTGACCAACCATAAAATGTCCAAATTGGACAATGGCAATTTTTCCTAAGCCACAAGAAACTTGTATTCAGAATTCACAAATAACGAAAACCATAGTCAGGTATTGGTCTTATCTTGCACACAGGACATGTGTTGCAATATACATAAAATGGCCTTGTGGCTTCTGTTGTCAGTATAACGTAACCTCAACTACAGTCAGGTACATAGGAACAAGTTCTCTCCTCAACTAAGTTTGGGAGATTACAGTTGGTTTCCTGGTTAAAGAGTTTGGTCATTTTCAACAAGGCTTTAAAAAGAATTAGCAAAATGGTCCCTGCACAAAATGCACAGAGAAAACAGAGTAGCAAGATTTCTTTTTTATTTAAATATTAAGCTATGTCTTTATTTTTTAAAATATTTTCCTTGTTTTTTATAGAGACAATTAAGTGTTGTATGTATGTTTATTTATTGTGTGTGCAACCAAATAATATGTAAATATGCATGTAAAAGAGGGTCATAAGGATTAGTTTTCATGTAAATAACTGTGCCACACTCTTTAAATATAATGCATTATTGTTCTTCTTCTTCTTCTTCTTCTTCTTCTTCTTCTTCTTATTATTATTATTATTGTAGCAGCAAACTCTTGAACCTTGCAACTTAAATGACTATTCCAAAAGATGTCAATAGCCCCATGCACACTGTACTGATGAAAAGCTGACATCTGCATTACTTACTTTTAAGAAAATAAAGAAAAGGATTGTGTTGAATTTGGTAATTCTATAGCTGTTTAATTGCTACAAAAGTTGAATAAAAAACCATATGAAAAACTATACTGGAGATAACTTTTCCAAGGTATGATGATCAGGGGTTAGTGGGGTGGGGGCTGGTAATGATTAGCAGGATCAACTATAGCTGATCCTAATAAAACTGTCTGACAACAGTTCACAGTTTTTGAAGCTCTGGATGTATGATATGTAAAAAGACCTTGTTGACTTTGATTTGTCCCCTACTTTATAAAATACGTCTTCCTCAACTTGCCAGAATGATATGTAAAAAGACCTTGTTGACTTTGATTTGTCCCCTACTTTGTAAAATACGTCTTCCTCAACTGCCAGAATGATATGTAAAAAGACCATGTTGACTTTGATTTGACCCCTACTTTGTAAAATATGTCTTCCTCAACTGCCAGAATGATATGTAAAAAGACCATGTCGACTTTGATTTGTCCCCTACTTTGTAAAATACATCTTCCTCAACTGCCAGAATGATATGTAAAACGACCTTGTTGACTTTGATTTGTCCCCTACTTTATAAAATACGTCTTCCTCAACTGCCAGAATGATATGTAAAAAGACCTTGTTGACTTTGATTTGTCCCCTACTTTAAAAAATATGTCTTCCTCAACCTGCCATATTATCTTTTCAAGAGTATAATGGATAGAAATAACGATGATGGAGCAATATGACTACTTAAAATGCTGACATGATGAATACCATGTGATTCAGAGTTTGGACTTCAGGTTATTTAGCAGGTTTTAGGTTGCACCCAAGTAAACTAATAAATTCAATGTTGCATACTTTAAGTTTCACCTTCTTTCTTTCATTTACAAAATGCTGCCAAACTTGCTATATAAACAAACAAACATTCAACTGTCAATTTTCTATTTGAATATTTACCAAAAGTATTTGGACATTCATATAAGACTACATATCTATTTGAATATTTACCAAAAAGTATTTGGACATTCATATAAGACTACATATCTATTTGAATATTTACCAAAAAGTATTTGGACATTCATATAAGACTACATATCTATTTGAACATTTACCAAAAAGTATTTGGACATTCATATAAGACTACATACCAAATCTAATAAAAACTGGTTCATAAATGAAACCTCCAGAGTAGTAACAACCTCGGCCAATCAGGTGCAGGATCATCTCATCAGTATGCATGGATGTTAACTCATTCAATACTGTACATTTGTTTATAGAGTATCCTGTACATTTATGTAAGTCAACACACCCAATCAAAATCACTTCACAGATTATGCCAAGAGAGAAGTTTCAAGCTCAGCCAATCAGATGCAAGATCACCTCAATAATATGCATGGGTTTGCTCGTAATTCAACTCATAAGAGATACTGTTGATATAAGCTGACACTGCACATTTGATAACAAAATTGAATCGGAAGTATAACCTCCAGATTAGGGAACAAGCTTAGCCAGTCAGATTGCATCAACTCATGAATATGCATGGATCCTACTCCTATCCAAACACACCAGAGATACCGATGAAAATAGGATACCAAAAAATGGCATCCAAAGGGGTAACGGGTTCAGCCAATCTGATGCAAGATTACCTCATAAGTGGATGTCAGTCATCTTCGAATTTGTCCCAGATAATGATACATAAATATTTGTTGCAGATTTTGATCAATAATGGATCAGAAATATGGCTTCCATAGTGGTAACAAGCTAAGTCAAACAATGCAACATCACATTATTATTATATATGAATGTCACTCATAACTGAACTCAACCATGATACTGATGACATAAACCTACATTTAAAGTCTGACCAAAATCAGATTAAAAATATGGCCTTCTGTGTGGTACAATATTTACTTGCTTATAAGTTAAACTGCAAACAACATAGATCCTGATCTGCTTTAGCATGATATGTCTGCAAATCAGGGTCAATGTTGTTTGTTCTACTGATTACTCCCAACAAACTGCAAAGACCCAATTCTACTGTCACATAATGTACTGGCAGTTCTGGGTCTATGAAGTTTGAAGTTGGACTCATAAGCAAGTATATATTATGGTAAGAAAATCAAGAGCATGAGCATATCAGTAATGTTCGGATATCACTCTATGAACTTGCATGAGATATTGATAACAAAAACTTATAATCAAAGTTTTATCAAAATTGGATGTGAAATACAGCCTCCAAAGTGGTAGCAAATGATTGTTAACAGACGTACATGTACAACAAACAAACTCAAAAAATATGTTTGGCCAATACCATAAGCTTAATTGGCCTAATGACTAGGTGGGCTGAAACTGGTATTATTGTCTGATTTTTATGCAAATTTGCGTTCTACTAAGATGGGCCATATTTTGGAAAAAATGGCAGTAGCTATCCCGAATAAACTCACTGGCACTTTCTGTCAGAATAAAAATGTTCATGCAGAAAACCATGTGCTAAAACATACTCAGACTGAGTTTAGTTGATAGTTTACAAGCACAGCAATGATTTTATAATACTGGAAATGCACTTGCCTGAATGGGTACAACTTCTGTAGGTGAGGGTGGAGTGTCATCTCTAAGGACCTTAATATTCGGGTCATCCATGTCCTCAGCTGACTTGCTGAGTCTTCCCAGCTCTTCTGATGATGTTGATGTGGGCCTTCTACGAATCATAGCAGTTTTAGGGTTCTTTTGGGACTTTGGCAAGATGGCTACAACAGGAAGTTTTGGCTGACCTAAGGTGTCCTCCTCTAATGAATCAGGTACACTGGGAGCTGGTCCCAGTTTATCAAGCGAGGACCTAGATCCTGATGAAAAACTCCTTGCTCTTTTCTCAGCATCATCTTCTGTTGATTTGAAAGTCTCCTTGAACTTTTTGTTTTCTTTCAATGCATTCAGCATTGGATTTTTGGGTCTATCTACATCAACTGGCCTTTCATTGAAATTTTGCTCCCTTTTTTCCCCAAAGTTCAAACCCTTTTTTGTTGTTGGGCTTCTGCTGGAGGAATCTGGAAGTGGTAGAGCCCTGTTCATATTTTTGTTTCCATTGGACTGGTCAGATTTATCCTCACTGCTGTCTGAAGGTGCCAAGAGGAGCTTCCGATGAGAAGATGGAGTGCCATCCAATTTTCCATTTGATGGTGCCTTTTTATAACTTTCATTTGTGTAGCCAACATAACTGCTGATTTCATTCTCATCCAACTTGGCCTTGGCCTCTTTCTCATGATACATATGAGCATGACTATTACGGTATTTTCGAAAACAGCAGCAACCAACGACAGCAACAATAGCAACAAGTCCAAGAATACCGCCTACTATGCCTATTACAAGACCTGTAGCTACTTGGCTGGATTCGGTGGATCGATTAACATCAGCTGCAAAGAGTGAGTGTACA
The DNA here is from genome assembly GCA_016617855.1 of Megalonaias nervosa. Lineage (NCBI taxonomy): Eukaryota > Metazoa > Mollusca > Bivalvia > Unionida > Unionidae > Megalonaias > Megalonaias nervosa. Next base: position 17,901 of record JAECUM010046447.1, on the reverse strand, counting down.
TAATAGCTTACTCGCAAATGCAGATCAAACTATCTAGAATTATGCATACAAGTTTTCTCATTATAAAGCTCAAACCCATGCATTCATTAAAAACAGGAGACTTGATTGTGTTGCTCAACCCATATCCAAAACATGTAAACATTAAGAAATAAATAAATCTGACTCCACCCTTAAAAACTATTTGTGTATTCTGAAATCTAAACCTTATAAAGGTTTTCTTCACATTATCAAAACCTTCCCACACTATTTTTATTGTTTCCATTGATGGCTGTGTAACATTTTACTTAAAGTTTTTTTAAACAAACAATAGAATATAATACTACCAGTTTAAATTTTTTTTTTTTTTTTTACAAAAAGTCACACAAACGAGGAAAATAAGGCAACTCAGATACAAAGAATAATAGAAATTAACCAAAGTATCACAGGTAATGATACAGTGTTGCCAGACTGAACATCTGGAAGTTCATGTCTAAATTTAAATACCTTCTACCAAATCAAATCTGAATCAAGGAAGAGAAAAAATTTCTTTGACATTTTTGCTGACTGGTTATAAAACATTATGGAGAGATGAGTCTCAAACAGTGCAACACCATCCTTGTACAGAAGCTAATCACTGCAACAAAGATTTCACTGTCTAAAAAACACCACAGTGACAAAGATATTACAGCAACACCATCACAGTGACAAAGATATCACACCTTACCAAGTTACTACATAACTCTCAGGGATTCTTTTTGACACAAGGTCCTGTGTCTCTAAATTGCCTATCTAGGTTTCACATACAAGTAAGAAAATCTTTTGGGTCCAAAAGTTATGCTACATTTATAGCTGAGAGCCCTGAGGGCACAGATAACCTTGTAATCAGTTACTTGAGATCACTGCCTTAAACTGTGTCAATTGCAAATTCATTTATTAGCTCCACCAATGATATGATCTTCCACTACCAAATTATGGGTTACTCTAAGCAGAAAATGACTTAGTAAGATAAATAGCTAAACTGACCACCACTGACCTTAATTATTTTATTCCAAAACCACCACTGACCTTAACTGTTTCATTCCAAGACCACCACTGACCTTAATTGTTTCATTCCAAGTGACAAGGGGTATCCTTGGGAGAGATATGAGAACATGGTGTTTGACCCAAGAACAATGTTCTTGTGGTTCTCCTTGCCCTGATGACAAGAACCTTACTTGACAATTGTCAAGAACCTCTGAGGTGACATTATATAAGAACAAAGATGGTGAAACATGCACAGCATTGATCAACAATGTTTTCTGAGTAGAACTTGAATTGCTAGGGCAGGCACACTCAAAAGCCATTGAGAACCAGCTTGATGTTTGAGAGAAATCTCACAACTGGTTGCCTGAAGATGTTCAAAACACTAAAATAATCATAAGTATAAAGGGACATGTTTAGTATGATCGTTACTGGATACTATAACCAGTATCCCATGCATTCCAATTATTCATGAAATGGAATCAACTTCAAACAGAATTAAGTACTTTACATAAATATCACTGGGTTATTTAATGGTTTATGATAAAAAAAACTAACAAATACATTGACAAATGAAGAAGGAAATATAAATAAATATGATAAATAACAAGAGTCCCTTGAAGCAACTGATGCTCTGCTGGGCAAAATGAATTTCCAAGAATTCAAGATAAGACCATTTCTTCCTTTTAACTATCCAGTGTTCCAACCAACTCTGACATTCTTCAGAGATATTATTTTCAAATTTAAAGTTGCTGTACTACACATGCTGAATGTCAGCTTGGCACAATTTTTCTTCAGAGGTCTTTTGATATAAAAACCAATGTCATAATGATGCGGGGCACAAGTACAAGATTTTTTATGATAGTTGTCATGGCAGCCATGTTGGATGTATGACTTGCACCATTTTCATTAGGACCAACTGAATATCATAAGAAGTCTATATGGGAAAGCCCCACAGAGTAGAGATAACATTATCTTCAAGATATGATTTTCCATTCAGGAGGAGAAGCAATAACAAGATTTTCAAGATGGCTGCTGAGGTGGCCATAATGGATATCAGATCAGCAGCATTTTCATTTATAGGAAGTCCAACTGGATATCATAGGCAGACTTCTGCTGAAAACCCCACGACAGTATGACTTTCTGTTCAAATAGAGTTGTGATGACAAGATTTTTAAGATGACTGCCAAGGTGGACATGTTGGACATCAGAACAGCACCAATTTTTAGTTAAGACCAGCTAGAAATCATATTTTTGGGTGAATATCCAATGTTGATATTAGCATCCATTCAGCAGGATTAGCAATGACAAGATTTTCAAGCGTCTGTTATGGTGGCCGTATTGGATGTTGGATTGGTGCCATTTTTATCTAGAACTAATAAGACATTATAAGAAGTCTTTTAGTGAAAATCCCATGTATATTTGATCCTCTGTCGGGGTGGTGTTAATAAATATAAGATTTTCAAGATGACTGCCATATTGGCTATAAGACCAGCACCATTTTCATTAAGAACCAGCTAGACATCAAAAGAGGTATTTTAGTAAAAACCCTTGTTGATATGACCATCCATTCTGGAGGAGTAGCCATAAAAAAGGTTTTTAAGATGGTTTCCATGGCATCCATACAGGCCATACAATCAGCACCATTTTTATTTAGGACCAACTAGATACCATACAAAGTCATTTAGTGAAAATCCCATGCTGATATGACCATCCAATCAAGGGAAATGTAGATAAGATTTACAAGATGGCCACTGTGGGTTCATTATTGGATGTCCAAGCAACATCATTTTTATTTAGGAACAACTAGACCATGGGATGAATATGTAAAGTTTCATGGCAATCCTCCAATTATGTTAAGTGGAGCAGTGAAAACAAACTTGTGCTAACAGACAGACAGACCATGGATGATTGACAACACATCATCCCATAAGCTCTGTCGATATTTCAGCAATTACCTTCATTACTAGTACAGTAGAACTTCAGTTATCCATCACTCAATTAACTGTCAGTCTCTGTTAATCATCAGAGCACTGTACACCAAAATATTAAAAACAGGTACATCTACATATGTAGATATTATGATCTTTTGATGACCCGGTCTATTGTATAATACTTTTAATGTACATATTCTATTATCCATCTATTCTCATATCTGTCATGGTCTCAGTCCTGCTGCTGATGGATAATTGAAGCTCTACTGTACTTCTTGTTTCAAGAATGGAATTTTTAACATTTTCATTTTTTAAAGCAAAACTTTAAAGTAAAAAAGGTCTTTAACACTGTAAATTATTTTTGTCTTCATTTAACAATATTATCATAAATGACATATTATCAGGGTTCCTGCCCAAAATTTAAAAAAAAGATTCCAGACCTTTTCCAACCCCCCCACCCCCCAATTTCCAGACATCCTGAATGGCTCCGAATCTGTATATTAAAACTTCTCCCAAAAATGCATCACTTTACTGGTTTCTAAGTCAGTGGTAATAACAAAAATTTAAGACTTTTTCAAGACTTGTTAGCCATTTAAAATTTTTTCCAATGTTTTCATGACCTGGAAAAGCATTTTTCAAATTTTAGACCTTTTTAAGAATTCCAGACATATGCAGGAACCCTGTAATATGCACCTGCTGTGTTTAATAGACCTCTATGTAAATAACTGAATTATTGTGCAGAAACCATTTTTCACATTTCAGTTACAGTGTCCCTTCCCTACTGACCCCATTCAAAAGGCTTCTTCCTTACCTTGTGTGCAAGCCATCTACAGATTATGGTCCTGACCTGTGATGTAGAGCAAATAATTTTATGGGAATTCCTTTTTCTTCTTTCAGTCAGTGACCCAGACAAGTGGTTCCCAACCTTTTTGAATACGAGGACCCCTTCTTAACTTCCCAAAATTTAGTGGACCCCCACGTGCTAATATATGGACTTTTAGACACCGTTAATTGCGACAATACATAATGACAGAAAACTATTATGAACTCAGTAACCTTTGTAAATGAATCCACATTTTATTCATCAAAACCGAAAATATATAAATCTGAAAAACAGTAGTATATGTGCGAGACATCTTTAGTCAGTCTGTTCATTGACCCTTTGGAATAACCCTTCAGTTCCCAGTGGTTCATGGCCCACAGGATGGGAACAACTGACCTAGACCATGTACCTTTTGAATCAGAATAGACTTCTTCCTTACCACAAGTGCTGGCCATTTACATGTACAAAGTATGGTAACTGATGATTTTAGAGAACTCAAGTTATTGTGCAAAAACAACTTCTCTTTTATTTCAGTCAGTGACCTTGACCTTTGAGCTTTTGACCCCAGTATGCAATAGGGTTCTTCCTTACCCTATGTTAAAGCATCCACAAAGTTTGGTGACTGCAGATGCTGGACAACTCAAGTTATTGTGCAGAAACAAAATTGGCAACATAGTCAGGTGGACATACTCCACCAAAAGGTGGGCATATATATATACACACATAAAAAACATTAAAGGAACATTAACAATGTTTTCAATCTATCATAGTCAATGCATAACATCTTTCCTTTTAATAACTACAACAACATTTAATGATAATAATCAAAATCCAATTCTGATTGAAATGCATATGGAACAGAAATGTCCAAATAACATTATAATCCTATTAAAGACAATATCTCTTTTTTTTAATTATATGGCACAATCATAATTTACTTTGACATCATATAAAATGGAATGAAATAAATATCTGTACACAATTCTAAATGAGTTGAAACATAGTTTGCAGTTATACTTCTGTGAATTAGGACTCTACAATATTATGGCCAGGGATTCTCAACTTGTCTTTTTAAGGTCATTACAAAAACTGTAATAACCAGTCAATAAAATTTTTATAATAACCAGTCAATAACATTTTTATTATATACTTAAAAACAAGCATGCTTAACATTTGCTAATGTTACTGGAATCAAACAACTGAAACCAAAAAATTGTTTTCAATGTTTTGCTGAACATTTTACATGTCGTTAATTTAACGACTGAAACCTCAACACAGCGCAATAATACACACTACTGAAGCGAACACATTCGTCGACTGATTCTCATTTAGCAGTGAATTAAACTAAGTTTGTTAAAGAGGATGGAATGCCATGTATATAACAAAACACAATAATGCTCAAGAAAAAAGAGATGCAATACATCAATAAAAATTGAAGATTCCATTGTGAAAAGATGAGCCTGAAAAATTCCAAGGTCATTGTTGTGGTTGATTCAGTGTTGCTGTCAGGGTATTATATGGTCCATTGGTCTTGGATAATACCTCAAAAAAGAACACATATTCCTTCTGGAGTCACTTGCGTTTCATTAAATTCCTTGTACAGGATAAAACAATGCTACTCTGAGTGGATACAAGTACACAGTTTATTTAAAGAGAAGTTGTTCATTGATACATTGTCTCAAAGGTCAGTTTGACTCCCTGTGGAACTAAAGCAGCTACTAGTGATCACCAGCTGTCCACAATTATTTTCATAATTCATATTTTTTTCTCTCTGCAATTTAAGTCTTTGGAAATATTAAATTTTCTTTATTTCATTGGGATGATAGATGTGTTTCTTTACATGAGCTAGATTTACAAATTCTCCAGTAATGGTGTAAAGAAGAGAGGATTACAGTCATCATTGGCTTCTGGTGTTCATCAAATTTATCACGTGGTCAGTGGTCCACGTTTCTGTCAGAAATTTTATTTAGCTGCAGCCAGAAGGAGTTCATCAAATGCAGGCACATGTTTACCATATAAGGAAGTGGTGAATATTTGTACATAACTATAGTCAGTAATGGTAGATATTGACCTGGTAGCAACAATGTTAACCCTTTACCTCAAAGCATATGTTACTGTGTAGGCTGCTGATATACATGTGCCAATGCCAAGGAGTGCAATTAATACAATACCTGTTACATAACTGGCTCCATGTGAAGGCACCTTCTTGTAAAATTTATAGCAAGTATAGTATATGTCATGTTCAATTATAAATTTTACCTATTCTGTCTGTACTTGCCATTTATAGATAGGTTTAAAAGTAAAATCTGATCTTTGTACTATGTAGTTGTATAGTTATTTTTCATGGAAGATTTTCATATCCTTTAAGATCTTGAGAGAACTCATTTACCATCAAGTCAGTTAAGCTGTGTGTGACCAATTGGAATTGAGCTTTCTCAACCTCTAAAGCTACCAGTTTGCAGTCTACATGTATGTCTGTATCACCAAATCATCCAAATTTGATAAACTATTCAAAATCGGTGTTGCCTACATCAATTTTGGAGTCTATATCTGACTTACTGAAGTATGCATAGTCATAATTCTAGTCATCCAAACTGAAGAAAGTGCTGAAAGAAATCTGCAGTCTCAATTTTGAAAAGTAGAGAATCCATTGCAGTTACTTTAAATAGCAGATTATCAATATATCTTAAGTAGCAACCATTGATGTGAGGTAATGATTATTTACCTCAACACCTGTAGGTTGTAACAGGGGTTTTTCCCTGGAAGATGAATGAAAACCAGCTCAAAATGGCTGATGTTTACTGCCAGAGTCAAAACATGCTTCTATGCAGATGGTGCACAGGTGTCCAAATGTGCATGTACATAAACTGGAATATGGTATGTAAAAGCACATATGCTGGGTAAAGGGTTAAGTCAACGAGACTGGTTATAAAGTACATACTAATTTTTTTATGGAGATTTGAAATACATATACACTAGACCTCTGCTTCACGTGATTTCCTACAACCCTTGTTTCAACAGTAATTTACATCTGAGGAAATACCCAAAAATGCAATAAGTGCACATCCTTAGTGAAAACTCGTGCAAATAATATTTCTTACTAAGCACATATTTCTAGATTTCAGCATGCATAGAAATGATTATTTTCTAAGAAATTACCACTATGCACATCTTATGTCCCATTACACCTTAACTTTAAAGGTTAAATCAGCATAAAAAATGAAAATACTGAAAAAGACAATGCACCTCCAAAGTGGAGAGCTTCCAATGTATATGAAGGAAGCTAACTCTTCAGGCATGCACATATATGTGATGGGGGGCATTATTATATCATTATTTATACTTACCGTAATAAACTTCAATACCATGGAATTTACCATAATACATGTGTGTGTATATTTAGTTGTGTACTTGAATTTTATCCATGATTTAGGGTTGTGGATAGAGATTTTGATTACCTGACTTTTGTCATGATTGTAAGTGGTAAACAAGATGTTTATTAGAATTTGAGTTCATGACCTAACCTTGCTGATAGGTTAGTGGAATTGTCCATTGTATTTCCAGAAAATACTATTGCCTCACATGAAAGATGTATAAACAGAAGTTTGGTAAACAAATTATTTATTCCTGTTTTAAGATCAGTGTGGAATCATTTAGAGTTATGTTCAGATATAATTTGAGAGGAATTATTTATTTAAATCATTGATTGGAATTACTAAGTGCTCACTTACATTGGATTAACACATTATTTGGAATTACTGTGAATTGATTCAAAGACATTGCATCATCAGTATACCAGGACATTCAAGACTACTGGTACATCAGGACATTCACAACTAGTTGAATTCAGTTAGAACATTCTATACTGTTGGACTTGTTAGAACATTCTATACTGCTGGACTTGTGATAGGACATTTAGAATTATTTGGATTTGATTCACAATACTTAAAGTGTTTCTTAAATTTTCACTTTGTAACTTAGAGAAATAAATTTTGATTTTACAAAACTTGATGGTTTTGCTACTCTCTGTTACATAGTTTAAGACCGAGAGTCATAACACATGTAATAATTATTTAAGCACACACTGTGAGTAATATGGTGAATATAGTTATGGGCATCAAGTGTGCAGTATATATATATATATATATATATATATATATATATATATATATATATATATATATATATATTGAGAGAGAGAGAGAGATATGCCTGGTCCCTTTGCCCACCCACCCATTCACCGTGGAAAAAAGTCAACAAAATGCTATGTCTCTTTCATGTGAACAGGGCAATGACAACAATGCTTTCTACTAATATCGACAAGACAGTCATCAGAGTTTATGAATGTCAGGCATAGGGAAACAATGTCTTAGTTTCAACTGAATAGAGTTAATGATATGAAGGCTGTATGCAGGGTTCATATTGAGATTTTCAAGTTTTTATTGAATGTCTGTCATAAAGTTTTAAAGTTTTTTTTTCAGTGGAAATTACCTTTTGTCCATATATTACATGTTTATCACTATATAAGCAAAGAGAAGAAAAAATACAAATAATTAGTATACCATCACAGACAAGGGATGCAACTCCATCTGGTAACATATGTTGTGTATCATTTGAACCACTCAATTTTATCCCATTTATTTTTTTAATAAAATAACAAAATTTTTGAATTTAGAAAGTGATGTATATTTTATTTAATTTAAACATTGTATTCCCTGAAATAAATTCCGAGTTTTGGGCAATTTCAAAGAGTTTATAAACCAGCCCCTCAAGTTCAAACATTTTTTCAAAGTTGTATGAATCATGTATATATTTATATATATATATATATATGACTTTCAAAAACAAACCAACAGCATCATATATGTTGACGCAGTTGCAAAATTAGTAACTATGTTAGATGCTCTATCAAATGCACTATGTTAGACTATCTACCAAATGCACTATGTGAGAATATCTACCAAATGCAATGTAAGACTATCAACCAAATGCGCTGTTAGACTATCTACCAAATGCACTGTTAGACTATCAACCAAATGCAGTGTTAGACTACCTACCAAATACTCTATTTTAGACTCTCTACCAAATGCACTGTTAGACTATCTACCAAATGCAATATGTTAGACTATCAACCAAATGCACAGTTTAGACTATCTACATAATACACTCTTAGACTATCTACCAAATGCACCATCAGACTATCTACCAAATTCACTATGTTAGACTATCTACCAATTAACTATGTTAGTTTATCTACCAAATTCACTTTCTTGGACTATCTAACAAAATGCACTATGTTAGACTATCTACCAAATGCACTATGTTGGACTATCTACCAAATGCACTATGTTAGATTATGTACCAAATTCACTATGTTAGACTATGTACCAAATGCACTATGTTAGACTATCTATCAAATTCACTATGTTAGACTATGTACCAAATGCACTATGTTAGACTATCTATCAAATTCACTATGTTAGACTATGTACCAAATGCACTAACTATATATGATTATTAACCAAATGCACTGTATTAGAATATCTATGAAATGCACTATGTTAGACTATCTGTCAAATGCACTGTGTTGGACTATCCACCAAATGCACTATGTGAAACTATCTACCAAATTCACTATGTTAGACTATCTACCAAATGCACTATAGTGGACTATCCACCAAATACACTATATTCGATTATGTACCAAATTCACTGTTAGACTATCTACCAAATGTACTATATTAGACTATGTACCAAATTCACTATGTTAGACTATCTACCAAATGAACTATATAAGTCTACGTACCAAATTCACTATGTTAGACTATGTACCAAATGCATTATATTAGACTATGTACCAAATTCACCATGTTAGACCATGTACCAAATGCACTATATTAGACTATGTACCAAATGCATTATCTTGGACTATCTACCAAATGCACTATGTTAGACTATTTACTAAATGCATTTTGTTAGACTATCTACCAAATGCACTATGTTAGGCTATCTACCAAATGCACTATGTTATACTATCTACCAAATGCACTGTTAGAATATCTACCAAATGCACTGTTAGAATATCTACCAAATGCACTATATTAGACTATGTACCAAATTCACCATGTTAAACCATGTACCAAATGCACTATATTAGACTCTGTACCAAATGCATTATCTTGGACTATCTACCAAATTCACTGTTAGACTATCTACCAAATGCACTATGTTAGACTATCTACCAAATGCACTTTGTTAGACTATCTACCAAATGCATTATGTTAGACTATCTACCAAATGCACTATGTTAGACTATCTACCAAATGCACTTTGTTAGACTATCTACCAAATGCACTATGTTAGACTATCTACCAAATGCACTTTGTTAGACTATCTACCAAATGCACTATATTAGACTATGTACCAAATGCATTATCTTGGACTATCTACCAAATTCACTGTTAGACTATCTACCAAATGCACTTTGTTAGACTATCTACCAAATGCACTATGTTAGACTATCTACCAAATGCACTATGTTAGACTATGTACCAAATGCACTATGTTAGGATATCTACCAAATTGCACTATATTAGACTATGTACCAAATGCACTATCTTGGACTATCTACCAAATGCACTATGTTAGAATATCTACCAAGTGCATTATGTTAGACTATCTACCAAATGAACTATGTTAGAATATCTACCAAGTGCATTATGTTAGAATATGTACCAAATGCACTATGTTAGAATATCTACCAAGTGCATTATGTTAGAATATGTACCAAATGCACTATGTCAGAATATCTACCAAGTGCATTATGTTAGAATATCTACTAAATGCACTATGTTAGAACATCTACCAAATGCACTATGTTAGAACATCTACCAAGTGCACTATGTTAGAATATCTACCAAATGCACTATGTTAGAACATCTACCAAGTGCATCATGTTAGAATATCTACTAAATGCACTATGTTAGAACATCTACCAAATGCACTATGTTAGAATATCTACCAAATGCACTATGTTAGAATATCTACCAAATGCACTATGTTAGACTATCTACCAAATGCACTTTGTTAGACTATCTACCAAATGCACTATGTTAGAATATCTACCAAGTGCACTATGTTAGAACATCTACCAAATGCACTATGTTAGAACATCTACCAAATGCACTATGTTAGAACATCTACCAAATACACTATGTTAGAATATCTACCAAATGCACTATGTTAGAACATCTACCAAATGCACTATGTTAGAACATCTACCAAATGCACTATGTTAGAACATCTACCAAGTGCACTATGTTAGAACATCTACCAAATGCACTATGTTAGAACATCTACCAAATGCACTATGTTAGAACATCTACCAAATGCACTATGTTAGAACATCTACCAAATGCACTATGTTAGAACATCTACCAAGTGCACTATGTTAGAACATCTACCAAATGCACTATGTTAGAACATCTACCAAATGCACTATGTTAGAACATCTACCAAATGCACTATGTTAGAACATCTACCAAATGCACTATGTTAGAACATCTACCAACTGCAGAATGAACAAGAAAAGGATACAGTCATGTCCTTCTTTATCATAAGGCTGCTATCAGACAGGCCACACCTGATCACATTGCCTAATTTAACGATGACATATTTTGAAATACTGTACCCATCATGCATGGCCACCCTTTTCATAAGGTTACCATTTTAATGCGAGTGGGTGCCCCTTGTATCATGGAAAACTTACTTCTCTTTGGTGTCAGGACAAGAACGAAGTTGTAGTTGGAGGTATCAGCACTGTTGGTAATCTTGGTCTCAATAGTGGCTGTCTGACTGTTCAGATTGATTATAGTGGGTGGACGAGAAGCACATCTGTACACATACTGCAAATGATATAAAATACACAAGTTAAGATCTTAATAAAGTCCTGTATAACCAGAGTAACACCTTCTAGTCTGTCCCTCAACCTGACATTATTTGCCATTACACCACTGACTACTGTCAACCTTTCTATATTATGACATAAGCGACCTAATGCCAAGCTGCACCAGCTGTTGTTCTCTTTTGAATTCCTATGGCTCACTAGACAATCCCATTCCAGGTCCTGTCTGTCAATCATTATTTAATTATTAAGAAAAGATGTATACTACCATGGTATCTACAGCAAATTTCCCTCTTAGAAGCAATGTGGAAAAAGTTTCAAACAGAAATTTATTTTAAACAAAATGTGCTAATGACTAAGTGTGGTTAAGGATGTTGACTTGTGAAATGTTGCAGTCTGTAATATTTACAATAACTTCTAGTTTTGAGTGCATTTTCTTGTACTACTTGAAAATTAATATCTATCCAGAAGTAATGGGCCAGTTTCACAATACCTGAAAATAACACTCTTGGGTTATTCTGAAAAATCTCCCAATTCCAAAATGAGGCACTCACTGCTGGAAGAATTACAAACAATCAAAATGTCAGAAGGTTAGAAGTATATTGATTATAGCCTAGAGGATTTACAGTGTTTAACGGTCAAACAATTAAAAGAAAACTTAAATCTTATTAGTGTCAGTGGACAAGCTGCTCGACAGATCTTGTCTGAGGGAGACCATTCTGGTACTTGAGCAAAGACAAAAATCCTGTGGAGTGTTTTTAACTGAACCAATGCCAATGTTTACATCCTTAAAAGGATGATGACTACTGTGAATGGGTCTGTGACATGAGATGCAAACTGTATGCTTCTAATCTAAGACTTTACAGATATATTCTGGAATGAACTTCATCTAAGACAGGATAAAGTTCTATTATACAGAAGAGGGTAATCCTATTTGCATATGTACTCTAAATTATTGAAAGTAACACACACACAAAATTACAAAGGTCTCACTATTGCGTTATACACAGAATTCGAGTGATGAATACACTTTTTTAACAAAATACATCCTAAAATACCCAGAAATGTACATTTTGTAATGGTTCACCAGAAACAATGGTGCACTTTGGGAATGTAATATGGTTAATAGGCTATGGAGTGATGCTTCCCACTGGAGTCCAGATGTACTAAAAACAGCACTTCCTCCAAGAGTGATTTTATTTGAAGATACAGATGTAAAGCAATTGAATGAAAACCTTTATATTTTATTCTTCTTCTTACCAAGTGCTATAAATACACATGCATGATGAAAAGAGACACACATGCATTAAATGGCCTCAAAAACTTCTCTAAAAACTAACAGGAGAATGATACACTGCAGTCAACTGGACAGAAAAGGAAGTTTCATGATAATCTGGGAACAGTGGGAACCATTACGTCTTTCCAAGCACAGTTAATGTTATACTCTATATACAAAGACATACAGATGTGATGTATATTGTAACATAAACATTGACAGAAATAACAATCACCCACTCTCTTTCTTTCTTGCCTGCAATATACATGCCAACCTGAAGAGAGGTATAAGCATAATTTTTGCTAATGTAAGTGGCAAAAAAGCATAATCTGAGCATAAAAAGCATAGGGTAATCTATATATTACATGGCATAACTAAAGGACACATTGAAAAATGTACATTTAGTTTTACTACTAACCTGGATCTGCAGCAGATCAAAACAATACTTGTCAAAAATGGGCAAAATCCATGTGGATTAGAATCAGAATACAAACACAAAACATACTGATAAACTATTTATATTCAGTACTCACCTTAACTAGTCTACATGTTTAACTTTAACTGAATGATCATGATGTCCATAGATTCTGCAATTAGGTGGAGATCGACTTCTTGGTCTATACAATGAGCATGAAGAAGTGCTCAATCACTCTCATATTCTTCTTTTCAAATTTGTCAAGTGGTGTTAACTTGCCCTTTTCTGATCAGATATGTTTTGAAGTTTAAAAAGACCCATTTGATATCAGAATTTTCATCCACAAGTCATACTGTAAAAGTCCATTTCACTTAAGATCAGGTGCCATTTTCCTTAAAAGTATAGACTGGTCCAATAACCAACTTGATTATCAATATAATGAATCTGCCAGGCAGAGTTTCAAAGTAAAGAAACCCATTTGTTTTCTTGGAAATGGGTCACATACTGTTGCTATAAATAGAAAATTAGGAAAGTACCTGTAGGTCCAAGATTGGCAAATTAACTATTACTCTATTCTTATGCAGTGGTCTTTCTCTTTTGAATATTCTCAAAATTAATATGATGAGTGGAAATAAAGAGATGATAATAAAAATGACGTACATAACTTTTAATTTCTTTATTTTTATTATATTTTTGAATGTACCGTAAAGCATAATCCATATACAGGCAAGCATAAGACGTAATTAGGTGAAAAATAGCGTATTGATTATACCAAAAGTGTAATGGTTATCATGTATCAACCTATCTTTATTAATTTTCACATTGCTGAACCAGGTGTAATATTGTAAGGGAGAAGACTTTAATGTTGTGATAAGTTTGTACAGGAAACAAAAAAATATGAAGACAAAAAATGTTTAACTACTCACATTATCAGTGGTCTTGTCCCCTACAATGTTGAGCTCAATCCCACAAGAGTTGATGCTAAAGCTCCTGACCTCCACTGAGATAAGGGCATCTGTGTCAACACTTTTGAAAGTAAGACGACATGCAATTATTACTGGGGTGCCACCTGTGTTACTCCGTGCATTGACTGTTACAGTTGCATCTCTTTGAATATCCAATGGATTCAAGAAATTACATCGGGCAGGGTCATCCATAAAATCTGCATTAAAAAAGAATATTATATTTTATTTAAATCCAATTCATTATTATGATGAAGTTTAGAACAAAAACAAGAATCCCTTGAAGGAACTGACACTCTACTTGGAAAAAGAATTTCTAGTAATTAAAGATGAGACCATTTCTTCCTTTTCACTGTTGAGTGTTGAAACAATCTCCGATATTCTTCAGTGATGACAAAATTGTCAAATTAGCTGCTGTGTTGCACATATTTGCTGTAAGCATGGCATCATTTTTATTTTGGACAGCGGACATCTTTAGGTGTTTTGATGAAAACCCCATGTCATTATGATCATCCATTCAAGGGGAGTAGTGATGACAAGATTTTTAAGACAGTCATTCTGGCAGCCATACTGGATGCATGACTGGCACCATTTTCATTTAGAACCAACTAGGTATCATAAGAAGTCTCCTGGTAAAACCGGTCATATAATGATCCATTTGGGAGCAGAAAAGATAACAATATTTTCGAGATACGACTTTTCATTCATGCACAGCAACAACAAGATATTTATGATGGATGTCAGATCAGTTTTCATTTTAGACTGACCAGACATCATGAGAAGTCTTCTAGTGAAAAACTCAAGATGATATGACCATCAAATCAGAAGGAAAAGTGATAAGATTTTCAAGATGGCCACTGAGTGATGGCTATATCTGATATCAGATCGGCATATTAGATTTCACATCTGCACCATTTTCTATTTTGGGCCAGGTAGACATCCTAAGTCTTTTTGTGAAACGCCATGCTGACATGACTATCCATATAGGAGGAGTAGCAATAACAACCTATTCAAGATGGCTGCTATGGTGGCCATATTGGACCTCACATCAGCAACATTTTTATTTACATGTAAGGCCAACAAGACCTCATAAAAAGTCTTTCAGTGAAAACCCCATGCTGATATGAACAGTCATTCTGGAGAAGTTATGATACATTTTCAAGATGGTGTGACACATTTTCAAGTTAGATGCCATGGCTGCCATATTGGACCCTACATAGGCACCACATTTTCATTTAAAACCAATTAGACATCATAAGAAGTCTTTCAGTAAAAAGCCAATCCATGTTGGAGGAGTAGAGTTAACAAGATTTTCAAGATGGCCAGTTGTAGCAATAACATGATTTGCAAGATGGATACTATGACAGCCATAATTTATGTCAGATCAGCACCATTTTTATTTAGGACTAATTACACATCATTAGAAGTCTTTCAGCAAAAACCCCATGTTGATAAGATCATCCATGTAAAGAGGAGTAGGATAACAAGAATTTCAAGATGGCCACTGTGGTGACCATAATGGACATCAGATCAGCACCATTTTTATTTAGGACAAACTAATCATCATTATAAGTCTTTTAGAGAAAATCCCATGTAGATTTGACCATCCAATCAGGGGAAATGGTGATAACAAGATTTTTAAGATGGCTGTCATGGTGGCCATATAGGATATCTGAGAAGTGCCATTTTCACTTAGGACCAACTAAACCATGGGATGAATGTGCATGTAAAGTTTCACAGTAATTCTACAGGTGGTTTAGGAGGAGTTAAACAATAACAAACTTGTACTAATGGATGGACCTACGGCCAACACAAAAAACAGACAATCCCATAAGGTCTTTCAGTCTATGACCAGCAGAGCCAATAAAACAAAACATTACAAGAAAAGTGTTATAATGCATTTCATCTCTTCTGCCTTAACAATTACCTTTCCATTCATGGATTCAGAAATGGATCCATATTTGGCCCCAAAAATTACTTGGGGGAATCCCTAGTAGGATACTGTCACTCATAATTGGCATGCTTGTGATTCTAATGGATTGCTTAATAATAATTATGGTTAAAAAAAAATGCATATGCATTTGATTTTTCTTTGCACTTTTAAATAATATGCTCTCACACCCAGCTGTTGTTCACTAAACATAAACATACACATATTCAAATATTAAATGTAACATTTATAAACTAATATTCATGCAACTTTCAATCTACATTAAAAGTTTTGTAAAAGGCTATTAAATTTTTTTAATATGATAAAGAGTAATAGGCTAATAATGTAAAGGTAACTCTTTCCACTATTAGCTTGTGAACACTTACACTGCTGGCTTTTAACCAAACAGGTCCACGTCCCCAGTACTACCAGCAGCTGAAACCAAAGACTGAAAGCTTTTCTTCTCTTCATCATGTCTGTCTTTTATTCTGACTATGTGTTCTCTACCCCTTTACCTCTCAAAAACATCATGAGGACTATGGACATATTTTTCCTTTCTTATCTGAAATATTAAAGATATATAAATGACACTCTTAAACTGTATGTATGCATCCAGATATACTACAGTACAACACCGAATACTCAAACCGTTAGGGGTCACTGAGTGGTCTAAAGTGCTCACCGTTACAAATCATTGCCATCTTACCTCTATGTGGATTCCAGTGTCTGGTTCGGCCAATGTGGGTATGTGAGAAAGCTTGCCAGTAGCTTCTCGTGGGTCAGTGGTTCTTTCCAGGGTTTTCCCTGGTTCTTCCTCCACCATTTATACTGGCTGCCATGTATAACCTAACTTGTGCTGAAAAATGGTGTTAAACCCTACAACAACAACTCAAACCATTGAGGCCCTGCATGGCAGAGTGGTCTATTTAGGTGCTCACCTTGATGTATCATGGATATCTCACCTGTCTACACAGGTTTGAATATTGGGCTCAGCTAATGTAGGCAAGTGTGAAAGTTTGCAAGTAGCTTTTCATGGATTAGTGTTTCTTCATGAGTTCTTCCTGCACTAAATATACCTGCCACCATGTATAGTCTATCACATTCTGAAAAAGATGGCGTTTAACTCACAAGCACACAAACAAAATGATCTCAATGTTAATATGTATGTATGAATCCAAATATATTAAAGTTCAACATCAGATACAGTACCAGGAACTAAGTTTTGCTTCAATTTTCCAGGTAACTAGCAACAGAATTAACCTACATTATCACTGAATGTCTAAGTCAAACATGTGCTAATACCCATGGGCCACTGACCAATAATCCCACTAGAATAGGCAGGCTGCATGTTATCATGGCTAGAAATGGAAAGCTTGACAGGAACTGCATAGACAAATTTTAATGGGCATAACTTTAGAGTTCAGTCCATTATACTGTCTGATGGGGCTACTAAAGCTATCAGGATTTTCAAATGGGGTTACCAATAATTAATTCCTAGGTATCCAATTATATACAGAAAATACAATACCTACAAACAAAGAGTTGTCAAAATGTAAAAAGAAACCTCTGTACCCAAACAGCACATGAAATTACAACATCTGACCATGGCTCACTACTCAAAAAAGTACATGTCAGATCAGTCAGAACTGGCCCAGTAAT
>JAECUM010046446.1:0-19320 GCA_016617855.1 Megalonaias nervosa | reverse complement strand
TTTTCCGTTATTCCGCTGTTGTTCATCTAGATTCAGTACTCCATTACTTTGATTAAATATTGTTGGCATCGATCTTTTGTGTTCTTTGCTGTTTGTTATTCCTCGGAAGTCCATCACATGATCGCCGCATGGCACAGCTCGTTGAAGAAATGTTCATAGCGTACCTACAACAAATAATTTGTGCGTCTTTTGGTAATATTTATACCTCATATGAGGCGATATTACCTGTTATTTTCAGAGATTACATACCCAACTGTAACAACAAAGTCAATTTCTTTACCCACAATGCTCTGCGAATTGTCTGAAAAGTAGTACCAGTGGGTGGGGGTCAAATGAAATAAATTTTTTGGGTTAGTATAGATGTAAAACCAAAGAAATTCGAAAGGTTATAACCAATCCGATTGTTGGAAATCGTAATGAAAAAGGAACAAATAATATTGTTACAGTTTAAAAGTGAAGAATAGCAAAGACACGGTGTATAGAAGGGTAGATTTGTGTTCCTGAAGAGGGCATAAAGAAGGAAACAATGATTTTAAATTAATTGAACACTATTCTCCAGAGGGATATTTAAAACAGAATGTAATAACATTTATATTTTAACACCAGAGTATTTCATTAAATGGAACCTTATTCTGGGCTGCCGGTTCATACCAAACAAAATAATGTAGGAGAATGTTGTCCGTGGAATATCCAAGAATAGTAAACATTGTACGGCCTTACCAAGTGATGTTGTATACAAACAGAATTAAACTTACAAGAGGATATATAAGGTGTCAGGAGGATCAGAAGGGGATCATCAGGAGTACTTACAAGGAGTATTTACATTGTATCTTAGATTAATATTTGATTGGAGTTTGGATCTAACCTAGTTTTGTTGTGAGTGACTGTAGCAAGTACTCCTTATACCGTGATACTATTCTGTTGCAAATGTCAGCAAGTGCCTATTGTACTGTCATACTATTCTTGTGTAAATCTTGTGTAAATTTCAGCAAGTACCCCTTGTACTGTCATTCTGGTACAAATTTTTTAAAGAGATTCTTGCTTTGTGTAACTGTAACTGAGTTAGGAGATAATGGATGTATTGAGGATATCATATTGGGAAACACATATATGTTCATTAGTTCCTTTTGCCTTTAACTCACATATAAATTTGCATTTTATGTACCTGTTGTTTTATATCATTGATTTTTTATTTTGTTGGTTTTTATTTGTTGGTTGGTTCGTTTGTCTTTATTTTGTTATATATGTAAGAGATGGTAACAACGTAGGCCAAGCAGACACTTAGAGGTTACAAATTGTATCTACTGCAGTGAAACGGAATTGCAGGTTACAATGCGTAGAAAAGCGTTTACATGGTATATTTGACTGAATGATATAGGATCTACTCTGGGAATCTCTGCAGAACTTCCTGTAGTATACAATATCGTGTCTGAGAAAAATTCATTCATATTTTATAGTTTCTGTAGTAAGTGTCAAATGCAAAACTTTATGTTGAGTGATCGCTTTTTTCAAAAGAAAGCATGTTTTCGTGAAATATTAAAACCGAAATGATCTAGCCTGTAAAGTGCTGAACACTCAAAACATATATCATCGTATGTTTCAAAAGAACACCTTAACATACGAGTACTATGCCATTTCTTTTTGATATAGGTAAGACTGACTACCATGGGCTGTTTGCTCCGCAGAACATGTGGTAGTAGAATACATTGTTCGAAACATACACAGAAGCATTTAGAATGCTAAATGTTGGAATGAATAGGTGTCTATGCTTGAAATGGGTTCAGTCTGATTTTTCAATCGGTCTCAGTTTCTAAAATCCTCAAATGCAAATCACAAATTCTCATCAAACCATCACGGTAGGAAAAGCAATAATATAACATTAGTAAAATTTGGTTAAGACGAAATAATCTCATTTCTGTTATTATCATTGTTAATAGGAATAGTTTCATTAATAGATTTATAATCTAGAATCAAGAAATAATTCTAACGTAAGTTACACTATTATTTGATAATGTAGGAAATATTAATTTGATTTAATTGGGTACCATTAGTTTTCACGTTGCATTTTCCTTGCAACAACGTATTCTTGAGTTCGTTGAACAAAATCGTCATCCTTTGATCTGAACCTTTGAGGATAACTTCGCTTTGTTATGGCCTTTCTTTCTTTTCTGGAAACTAAATGATGATTTGTCTCTCGAGCTCTTATAATTCAATGTTAAAATGATGGTCTCATATCTACGAAAAACGCATTTAAAAAAACAAATTAAAAGAAATTCAGCTGATTATGGTCGTTCAATCATTTAGTCTATAGACTTCTAATCAATTTAAGAGCAGAATTTCATTAAGACTGATTCAAATTAAATTTATTTGCTTTAGGAAACGACATTTTTTTTTACTATGTATAAATTTAATCGAAAGTACATGTAAAATCATTATTTCAGCTGTACGGATTACGCACATGTACGGATTACGCACGTTATCCATGTATTTAGTCCTTGTAGCTAACATACAGCTGGATGAACCAAACTGATTATTTGTTTTCATGATCGCAATTCCATTTATAGCTAATAATTTGTTTAAAATACATGGATGTATTCTTGTAGTTTTGTCTCTTGTTGTTATATTTTTATTTATTTTATTTCACAGTTTATTCTTTCGGAATGATTTCTCTTCTTTTTTTATTACCATTCGATTCCTGTTTTGAATGATTTATGTATTTCATAAGTAGGCGTGTAGAGGTGTTTGGAATAGCAGGTTGGCCATACATTCTTTGCAACAGTCACTAAATGTTTTCCATACGTTAAGAAAAACATCCAAATTGAAAACAATATGTGAGGAAATCGGTAAGACATAGCACAAAAAAATTCCTAACACTCTTTATATGCCTTTTATGGTACTAATACCAGCGAAGGGTCTTAACAAAATACGATAACAGCCATTAACTCGGAAAGCGGACACCAGATTCACATACTTTGGGTCGCTGTTTTTGGATTCAGCGTCCCTATCACTGGATATTTTTTTTTTTTTTTGCGTTTTTTATCTTACAACCGACTAACACTTTGTTTACTGTTTTGAAAACAATAATTATTAAAACCTTCGGTAATGAAAATAAAATATCATATGATTCTTGAGACTATCGCTACAGCTTCGTATAATAAACCCGATTTCCCCATGAACTAAGGTTAAATAATTTCACTCGGCTTGTTGTCTTCTTATGAACCGAACATATTCTCCCATCTTGAGAATAACATAACCCATACGATCTCTAAGGAATCAGTAAATATTAACGACCGATGTCAAACTGGCTTTGAAATGCTACTACCAACAAAATTCTTCCTATAAAATGAAACCCAGACATTGTTTTGCTGGCAAAAATAGGACATGTCTAAGTTGAACATTTTATTCGTTTTCCTGATACTATATAATGCTTCTTTGATATTCTGTCAGAATGTTTTATTTTTTTCAGAACAAATGGCATAAACGGTATTATTTGCGGTTTAATATTTTGTCCTTAAATATAGGTAAACTTTTGAAAGAGGATGATACTATTATTATAGTAGAAGCAGACATCTCATAACAGACAGAACACAATAAATGTATTTGAAGAATATTGTCAGCAATTAAAGATAATTGTAAATATCGAAAAAACTAAGAAGCAGATTTCTTGCAAGGTGCCTTCATTAAAAACGATTGGTGAATTTAATTTTTTAGGTATTATATTCTTATAATTGGATTAGTTTTCAAAGCAAATGTGAATCGCGTTATTTAAGTTACTTGAACATTTGAAATTAGCTTCATCAAGAGTTCAGCTTTTCTTGTCATTTGAGAGAACTTTGGAGACAATGGCTACATCGATGTTATTGCATGTTTTTGAGATTTGGTGTTGTGAAACATTGAACATGATGAAATGAATACGTCTTAAAGTAGAAAGCACTCCGAATGTTATGATATGGAGAACTATGAGCATAATTTAGTCTTACACCAGCAAAATAAGTATATCAGAGATACCGTGTCTTCAGGAATATTAAAATTCCAAAATGACGAATGAGTGCAGTCAGATAGAAATATGGGATCAGATTATTCAACACTGGCTTGACAGTTAAGTAACTTCCATGGGAAAATGCGTTTAGAAGTTTTTGAACATAACTTTTTGATTTGAAACAATATTTAATTATCTGCCGATGCAGATTGCAACAATTCTTAAATGGCACTTAGAAATGGCGATACTTATTAAAACAGGGAGACGGAACAAGAAGACTGTTTCCCATTTGTGTGGCCAGCACATTGGAGATAAGTAGCATTGTCGTTTTCAGCATAAAATATTTAGGACTATTACAAATATGTATCTAAAACTATAGCACAATTCACAATATATACGTTTGTAGAAGTGATACATGCTTAGAATCTAAGACAACTTATAAAATACAATTGTAACGGGAGGCTTTAAAAAATTAAAGCCTCCTTAATTGATTTGGCGTTCGTTAACTAGAGAATGACCTCCCACGGTGTTATTGCCCAGTGTGGACGGATAGATGGAACGTTAACAGATAGCTGAGCAAGGCTATTGAAAGAAATAAACAACTACGAGCCCCCTTTACCAATAAATAAAAATAAATTTAATCAATTCATACATAACCAAAATTTCACGTTTCAATCCAACAGATTTACTAAATTAAATGTAATCAATTAACACATAACTGAAATTTCACTTTTCAATCCAACAGATTTACATTGATAGAATTTAGTCGCAGTGTTCAGTTTAGATCCTGTTACGAGTGGTGAATTTAGAGAGTACAATTCCACGCTTGACAGCATCACCTGACGTCTCTCTCCTCTTATCTTGTTTTCCACGTCCAATGCGTGCGCTTTGGTCCCGTTCTGACCCCTGATTATTCCGACCTCTCTTAGATGCGGATTTCACTCTGACTCATCGGGTTTTCCTTTTCCTTTCCTTCCTTCCTTCCTTCCTTCCTTTCTTCTTCCTTCCTTCTCCCTTCCTCCCTTTCTCGGTAGAGTATAAAACTGTTTCTTTAAATATAGAGTATGCCTCAAGCTAGACAAGTTTCACCACTTATTTGTATATATATATATATATATATATATATATATATATATATATATATATATATATATATATATATATATATAAACTCTCTTTGTTCGTATTCAGATTAGCAATTCACACTGCATAAATTCTGACATAATGTGATCTTATATATAAACTCTCTTTGTTCGTATTCAGATTAGCGATTCACACTGCATAAATTCTGACATAATGTGATCTTAACAAATAACTGTCCTTACAGATTTCTGTATTTCGGTAAGGTACACCGCTATATTTAGTACAAATGACCTTAGCTCGAAGTTCTTTCTTCGCCGTACGGCAAATGATTAGAAATTACCACGTGCTCTCTACAGACAAATGCGGCCGTATATACCAGCATACATTACTACACGTCTTATTTACATTTGACTAGTCAATTCTGTCCAATAAGATAAATGTTCAATCACTTATGGCATAATATTCACTAAATCTAGCTACAGTAACCAATAACCTGCAAGATCATTTAAGCATTAAAAAATCATATATAAATATACAATTGTCATTGACTCACGATAACAATATCATCCTACACAGGAAATCAATTCATATATCATAAGAAAAATATGACACATTGAATATTAGGGTTAATTCATAAATCCCTATGAAATACTGCATATTTGAGCATTCTTTGGGTTACATCATAAATTCCTATGGAATTGTACACATTGAATATTTGATTACATGCAATCCGTCAATTCTCTCAATGAACTAATAATTGTTAAATTAAAGAATTAAATTGCATAACACTCTAACATATCAACAGAGTCCTACGAAATAAATACACGATACATGCGTGAATCATAAGCATATCAACACATTTGCAAAAAACCAAACAAATGAAATAGAATATTATATGGAAACTAAAATTGCGTACCTTAATGCCGTTTCTTTCCACACAAACCGTGCGTCCTAGCACTATAGCCTGTCTTCTTTTTTAAGACAGCTATCTGGCCTTTCTACGAGGAAAAACACTATTCTAAAGTTTCCCAACGAGTCGGACCTTTTGTCTTCTCACAAGACAAGAGTCGAACTAAAGAATTCTGAGCAGGTGGTACCCTAAATCACCAGTCTCCCAAAGTGTACGCCTTAATTTTTACTGACCAATCCAGCGTTTTATCTACCCATGCGTCATGCGTCAAATACGCAGAATTTTCCGATTTGACGCACAAAAGTCATCGACGGTACGTAAATTGACGCACCCCAATGTTATGTTTTGCTGATTAACACAAAACAAAGGTTTGGTCTAAAAATCGTCGCCAGTACGTAAATTGACGCACCCAATGTTATGCTTTTGCTGATTAACACAACAGTGTGGAGCCTGGAGCTGACCTTATGTGACCTGTAACTGTCACATTATTTGTAGCAACAGGATGTTAGAACCATAAATCACCACACACAAGAAAGAGGCGAAAAATAAACGCGTGATTTTACAGTGATTCTCACGAGAAACTATTATTTTATGAGCATCCTTGTCGCGCAAAGAAGCAACAATTTCCATTCGCTCAATTGTATGTCTTGCGTTGTTCCAAGATACTATCAGCGTTCGAATGAAAATGGCGTCCAAGGTAAAAAAATTTGGACCGCGTTTTTACAACCGACCATCGATAAAAGTATTGTTATCGAACCAGTGGAACCTTCATCATCTAAAGATGAGGTAACAGTTACTCGTAACATAAAATGTAATTTTGTGCAGCAGTGGTTGAAAACATACAGCTGGCTACGTTTTCAAAAAGACGTTAAGTCGAGTGAAGAATGTGACAGTGAAGACGCCATTATGTTTTGCCATATATGTACAGAGGCTAAAATAAACCTCAATGACCAAATGTGCAAACAAAACAAACAATAACTTTCAGAACAGTACACTGGGAAGGCATGCTGGGTTGCCTAAACACAAACTGCTGACTGAAGAGTCACAACACCAGGCAGATTTTAATGCAGTTTGACAAACAAGACATAGCAGCGAAAGTGCTACTTAAGTGTGTACATTGGCTGAGTGTTAAAGACATCCCTTTTTTAAAATACAAATCTCTTCTTAATTTAATATACGACTTAACGGCTAAAGAAATTGATGCTATTGGCATTTTGAAGAATTCCGCCACTCAGTATGACTTGACTACTACCTGTTCAGAGGTACTGGAGAGCCTATCAAACGCTGTTAAGGATAGTCTTATACGTGACCTGCAAAATTCGACATTTGTGACAGCAATGGCAGATGAAAGTACTGACATAGCCAACAATAAATGCCTTGTCATATAAACTCAGATTATTTCTGATGATATGAAACCATCAACAAGATTTTCAACAAACACAGAATGTTCAGATGCTTCAGGCAAAGGAATTGCCTTATTGGCTTTAGTCACATTATATAACTTAAACTAATATGTTTGTTGTGTATTTAAACAATATAATTATTTTTTAAAAACTACTGAAGACTGATCATTGGCTTGAATAGGACTCATAGGTTTGGATTTTGACTCAATATTTTTTGCTTTGATGAGTCAAATAACTTACATGAAGCCATTTGTAGATAAAACACTGCCAATCGGAAGTAACTGTTCCTAAAATTCTCCCCAAATAATCATGTCTTTCATCAGATTTCACCAGCCTAAAATATGCTGCAATTAGCTTTCCTTTGAAGATCAATTATTTGACATAAAGTCCTCTTCCATCCGATACGGTCGGTAATTCTATGTACTCTGTGTCACTATACCGTTACGATGACTGGGTCAATTCTACTGAAGCTTAAGCGTAGACCCTTTTATGTTTCAGAGATGAAATAAGTGAAATATCAGTGAACTTTCTCAAGACCTTTCTGGCTTGACTATGATAACTTCAAAGCACAATTTATTCAACCTTAAGTTTCAATAAGTCTTCAAAAATTCGCCACATTACAACAATACTTCATCGCTCTCATTAATATTTAATTAGAAAGTTTTATATTCGAATTAAATTTAAAGTACACATTGTACCCTGAATCATCGTCTTGAAACCTTTGATCATTTCATCTGTATATCTTATTATTCTAGTTTACATTCTTTCTTTTCAATCCACAATGATTTGTTTATTCCACAGTTTTTCATATTCTACCTGCTATGTAGTCACAGAGAAATGTTTCATTGACCACCCTACAAACAGCTGGAAAATGCTAGTCAGACTTTCATCACCAAGTTATCCTGGGAGTAACCATCATCAACCATTCACAGTTTCTAATCGATGCTTCCATGATATTAACAACAATATCGCGATACAAAACATCAACCATTTAAAGTTTCTAATCGATAACTCAATGACATTAGCAACAATATCGTGATAAACCAACCTCATCACACCTATCTTTTGTTCTTGATGCAACTGGGTTTTTATTTCAAATAAGTTTATAATGATATAGTTATCTGCATTAACATGAAAAATGACAAATGACATATGATAGTTGATTATATTCAAATATATGTATATTTTGGCTAATCCAACCTAAAATTGCTCTCAAACAAGTTAGACTTCGGCGTTAACAAACATCCTGTATTCTTTTAAATGGATCAGCGGTTATTGCTTAAATGCGAGGTGTCACGAATAGCGCAGTATGAAAATTATTCCAGTTAGGAAGACAAAGAATCGGCAGCTAAGAATGCAATATTAGAGTTCAAAATCTTGGCTTTATGTCATCATTTTTGTGTGATTTTAATGTGTTAAACATTATTTGAATTGATTTACGAAAAAAAAAATATAATTTTGACAACTTTATTTCTGATCAAATTGACTGCCATAAAACCAATTGTAGATAAATTTAAACGGAGCAATTGTTGTAATTTAAAGACATATGTGAAAATAATTCAGTCTGGAAGTGATTATAAAAAATACATCCAAAAATTAAATATTAATTTAAGTTTCTCGCCCTCCTCCATTTTAGTTCGAAGAAAGTAATGGTCAGGTAGAAAGTTTTCTTATAAACTGTGGAAACCAATTACTTATTCGTTTGCAATTTAAAAAATCGTTGATATAGGAAAAACATCAGTCCAGATCCCCACATAAATGAAAACATGCATCAACTGACCAAACAAGATTTTAATAGGAAGGACCTTCCTCTGCTTAGCAATTAAAAATACCGTATAACTTGACTTACAAATATCATTACGAAGTCATGAATGTAATTTTCAATATTTAGTTCTCTATCTGCTACGTAGCCCCCACTTTGTGGGGGTGGGTTGTAGTGGAATTTGGTTATCGTTATCTAGAGGGTGATCGCCTTCGGTGTTGTTGCCCGGATCGAGTAAATATCAATATAAAGTGTGAAACTTATAGGTGGAATAGATAGAGATCTGAGCAGATATATAATACAGAATGACACGAGACCCGTACATGAAAATAACAATTTTGATCAATTACATAAACAACCGTGACAATGCATTACATTAGGAAGATACACTTCTTTTTGAAATAAATCATTCACCGAATTTCAAACACAATTATACTTAATAGCCAATCTGTTATAAATGATAGAATTAGTTTATCATAGAATCGAGTGAACAATCGATGTCATTACCTTGAACAACTTTATAACCTGATTATTTCCGGTTCATTCCAAATTCACTGTGGCTGTTCCTTTTTGGTCCTTTCCACTTTTCTTTTCTCTTCTCCAAACTCTCTATTGTCTCGCCTCTTTAGGCCCTCGAACATTGTGTGGGTAGGTGGATATGTAAGTACGTGATACGTAGATACTTCGATAGGTAGGTACGCGAATACGTCCTGTGGAGCTATTTCACCTTCCAAAAATAAACAAAGAAGCAATCTAAATCTTCTGTCAGATATCCTACTGGGAATAGATCATTACTCCCCCTCTAGTTATGTCAGATATCGTTCTATCGGAATTCAAACAGATACAAAAGGCTATCTGGTCAAGCCAAACATGGCAGACCATAAACAAACATACTTTCATAAGATTAATGTGCTTCCTAACGGCTATTTCAACCTGACTCACATTATCATTCCACGAGGCATCGTTTCCGGTTTCGTCTCAATTACACAAATGAATGAATGAAATTCATTACATGGCTTAACTACGTTATTTCTAGCGAATACACACAAGTCTCTAGCATATATGAAATCTCACTTCATGGTTTAACAACGTTAATTTCAGTCAATACGTACTCAAGTCTTTATCATACGGGAAATCATCTAAAGTCGGTGAATTCACACGGATTCTCGTAACTCATATCAACTAAAGTAAGGCATGAAATTCTTAGATACATATTTTCCTATAACAATCAAGACGACACATTCAAACTATTCGTCAAACTTATATATAGAATATCATTGTACGGATTAATACAGATGAACTCACACAGTTGTATTCATATCAAGAAAATTGATCTACGAATTTAAACAAATAAATTCATGCAAATATAAGCAAATAAATCAAACAAATCATTATATTGATATTAACGAATTACATAAGACTGGCTCAAAATACCTTGTGTTTTCAAGCTTCGCTCGCTTCTACCGCCAAAATCGTGTCCGTTGACTTTTCAGACATCCGATCCCTTGGATAATTATTTTATGAGAGAATTTCTTCTAATTTCGACCTCGGAGTCTCCTACATTTGTTTTCTCTTGCAGAAAAGCGTAGACTAACTAAAATTTTGCGATGGGACATAGTAAAACCAAGAATTTCGTGTGGGAATCACGCCCCTTATTTAGCGTAACCAATCCGGATTAAATATATCTCCCGCCTTTTATGACTAGGCGCCAAAATTGTAGTCTGCATGACCTCTAAATTCCCAAATAACAAATTCTGGAAAATCTCAAATCTGACAATTCCGATACAAAATCGAAGTGAACCTTTTTCCTTCCAGTCTGTCTGACGGTTAAATAAACGAATGTTTAATCAAGAATCGTTTACTCCCTCGACACAACCATTAACAATCCGTGCATTATGCTGATTTAACACGCACGGTCCCCATAAATCTAATTAATCGTTCACCTGCCCAATTTAATGTGCTCTTCATAGATCGACAGAAATTTGCACCCTTACATAATCAAAGGTTTGTAATTTGTCTTGTACATATTGTAAAATACAAAAATAATAAAATACACGACAAACAAGAATTTGCAGATTCATAAATTTGTTTAAACTTTGTAAATAAAACTTTTTCTTGCGTTGGGACTCAATGAATGCCATGACAGTGAATGAATTAATGAAGGAATGTCCAGTTCAGTCACCATGAATGATAAGGTAAAAATAAATGTCTGCAACGAACACAAAATAACAAGTGAAACATTCGTTCAATACTGTCACATATTTCGTCCCAATATGTTTGTCACCATAATGGTGCTGATATCGTCAAAATATTTTATGTTTTAAATTACTTCCCTAGAACATCACAGTACATTCCAAAGTTGCTAGTTGCTAAGAAACTCTCAATTTTTCCAAACATATACCTAAAAAGTTTTCAAAATAAGGGCACAGTTTTAACATAGTTGAATTT
Source organism: Megalonaias nervosa (assembly GCA_016617855.1). Classification (NCBI taxonomy): domain Eukaryota; kingdom Metazoa; phylum Mollusca; class Bivalvia; order Unionida; family Unionidae; genus Megalonaias; species Megalonaias nervosa. The sequence continues at coordinate 7,735 of JAECUM010046446.1, read as the reverse complement.
GTATATGTATTCAGACTCATAGAACTTAAAAACATAGCTATAGCTTCTTACTTAGATGGAAGCAAAACGGTATGACGTCACACCTAACCACGTTTAATATCTCAGTGAATGTAAACTTTTGATTGGGTCAACCCCAGCTAGAGCCGATCAACTGGTCTTTAAGTACACAACATGGGTATGTATAAGACGTCATACTGTTTCAGGCGTTATCACGTTTTCCTTGGCTGATTCACTCCAATCACAAGGCATGTCATTCCGTTGCCGTTTTACTGTTGAGAAATGTCTTTATTTCACTCGATTTCGTTGTCCATACAATGTGCCGTTTCTACGAGAAATGAGCAACATAGCCAGATGTGCAGAATAATTGAATTTTCCGTTCATTTGGTAGATTAAATAAGAGCCTGAAATGTGAATGGAATATTTAACCCTTTTGCTTCCAAAGACCTCACATATTTGACTATTGACAATCAAATGAGTAACAGCGGAAGGAATAACAGAGTGTATTGTTACTTTTCACAAGACCAGTTTAATAGCGAAAACAAGGCAAGGTAAATACGTTGGGCTGATGATATGGTGAAGCAAATACTTAATCAATTACAGCAATAGAAAATGTTTCTTAGAATTCACTAACGATTTAATTCCATCCAACCATTACAGCATGAAAGACACTTTGTCATTCATCTTATAGAATGCTGTTTTATTGTTTGTTTTGCTTAGTTTCCTTTTTGGGGGTGGGGGTCTCGGGCGAACTGGTTTTTGCTTTACGACTTCTGTACATTACCTAAAGTGTCAAGTACTTGATATAAATGTGACTCTTAAGAGAGAAAACATTATAATCAATATGATAAACAGTCTTCAAAAATTATAGCAGTATTTATTTTGATGGCCATGATAATTCGTTGACAAAGCCATATGAATAAATCTTTAACCATATTTTACAACCATTATTATGTTTCTATTATTGTCTTTATTTATAAAAGTTGTTTATGTTATTTTGTTCTTGATAAATCCTTGTTGTGATGAACAAGCCCTTCAGCATATGCTTTCTAAATTGTAATTCATTGCATCCGTTTCTCTTTTTATAATTCACGAGAAATTCGTGCAACATTACAATGTCGTCGTAAGTCTGGTTAAGAATAATGTCTTGAAAGAATTTCCATAAAAAGACCATTCTGTTCCATTAGAATGGGTCCTCTCTGTTATCAATTTTTGGCGCTTTAGTAAGAAACAAATTCAATATAGCAAAATATTAAGTGATGCTAAGGCCGTATAATACATAATAACTAGTATAAGACTTTGAAAAATGTTATGTCCATTTCGAAGACATTAACGACAACACTTTATCAGTAATGTATATGAACATGCATTTGGCCCTTACTAATAAACTAAAAAACATGTTGTTTGTGACATTAACGTCCTGAATATTTATATTGCTCATAGACAAGGATGGATGAAACAAAGGGACACACATTTTGCACGCGATCATACTTTCTATTTTTCTTTTTCTTTTCAAACTAAACCAGTCGTGTCACCCAAATTGCTTGCTGATTCTGAAACTTAACGGGATACACACTTATGATAGATTTATGGTTTGTTTTTTAAAAGCTTTAAAACATTCCTTCCGTAAATCCAAATAAGTTTCCTTAAAGCCCCAATCCCACCGTTATGTGCATATATGCCAAATCATTTGAATAACACTGAATCTTGAAAGATATTCGTCCTAAATATCGCTGTGATCCATTAAAACCAGATAATTCGACGTTTTATCTCATTATCAGCCATGTAATTTCTCCCTCGAACTGAGAAACCCAGCCATTTTTGACACGTGTACGAATTAATCCGTTGCCTCGTACCCTGACTTCTCATGTGTGGAGCATCATGGGCGGCTAGAGTACCAGGCTAGTTACTCCGATGTTGATCAGCGACATCTGTAGGTCAACCCGATTTCTGTCGAAAACCGGAACACAAAATTTGATGACGTCACCGTTGTAAACATATGAATCCAACACCATACTATGTTCGATCGTCTTCAGCCCAATTTCGCACTTCAAAAGTATTCCAGCGCACTAGCTGATAACCAATATTCACCTGAGTCTCCGTTGTATTTAATGCACGCTTTTTCTTCTCAGAGCTGCTTTAAAAAGAGGGCTTTTGCCTCTTTTCATTCCCTCACTAATCAATGTGAGCGCCACGTGCGAAAGTTGTTTTTGTTATCAGATCAATCACTAATGGAATTTCTCGAATGTATCACATCACAGTTTTTGGAGCAATCCCGAAAAAGAACGGAACTACAAGTGACTTCGTCGACTGAATTAAGGGATGGCACCTCTTAATTGTAAAGTGATTATTTGAACATCGTTTAAACCTCGCATCTTGGTCATTTCAAAGAACGATTTATGTCGGATATCTTTTTTAGCAAATCATTCCCTTCCTTCCAAACTTTAGTTACACAGGATGCATGGTGAAATTTATGATAAACGTCTTCATTGGGGCTTGAAATATTAAAGAACAGTTTCGTTTTTACCTTTTTTGATCTCGTGGGAAATTTCTCATGTGATACATAACTATCCAGAACTAAATAGTTATTTGAATCTGTGTTGTCGTCCCTTTCGACGGCTGATCGCTAGAACACTAAGCGACCACACGAACTATAACTTGAGGGTTGCATAAAAGTTAAAACCTCATTGATATTTTGGTCCTTGATGATTCCACTTTTCAATTTTTATTATTGTCCCTCTCTCACAATTATTTCTGTTAGTCCGTAAGACTAAACGTTTGTTCAAGGACATATCACGTAGTTATAATAATGGTAATAGCTGTTCTGACAATACTCATCTTTATTACGTACCCATTTAATTCTTGCACGCTTGATCTGGCGTTTGATACAGCTGTTCAGTTCGTATTTCCGTATAACACACCCATATTTGAACTACTTAGGTGCCTTCTTTGCCGTCCGCGCGTAGATATTTTACACACAGTGAATCAAACTTTTATCAATCATATTTGTTTGAATTGTGTTCATACAGTAAAGATACAAATATTTAGACAGCGAAAAGAAAGGAGTATGTGATAAATACAAAACCGAATTCTTGTTTTGTACTTAGTCGGGCGTAGAACTCATTTGAAATGGCTCATGAATACGTCTACGCATGACAGAGTTCCCGTATCGCTAAGCCATATCAAACTTGTTATTTCTGCCGACTCGGAACAAAAACACATGTGCAGTTTTCTGAATGTGTAGTCCATTTTACGCCATTAGCCTACATAGCTGTGCGATAGAACTGAGTTGTTCATCACGTACAACAAAATAATAATTTCTTTAAGAGATGCAAGAAAGATAGTATTAATGTCTTTAGGTACTTAATGACCATATTATTCGAATTCTGAAATATATATCTAGAAAAGATATCATCTAGTTTCCTACAGTTCATTAGTGTCTAGAGCAAATACTGGTACGCAGTCTTAGAATTAATTTTCCGTATTGTGCCTTGTCAACAAAATACCATAAAGACTGCTCAGACGAACCAAACTAAGTCCTATTTGTGTGTTTCCTACTCACAACAACCACAAGCAAATAATAATATAAATCGGCCAAAGGCGGTTTTCACCTTTAATCCCATTCTGTGTGTGTGTGTGTGTGTGTGTGTGTGTGTGGTTACTCGGTAAAACATTCCCATCCACTCTGTAAAAACACCATGTAAAGATTTTTATCCATACAGACAGATAATACTCCACACCAATGCAAACGTTTCCAGCCTTTAAAGGCTATTATTATGTAGGTGATGCATCTTCTGAATCAAATGCATTTGATTCTAGCAAAATAGATACGCGGGGACGCAATAGAGAGCGCTTAAAAAACACTCTTAGCCAATGTGAAGCATACGGTGTTTAAGAATTTCTCTAAAGTAAACTGTAAGGCTTTAATGATATTTTAGACAGGCTTTTATGATGCAAATGGGTGCGATTGAAATCGTGAGGTTTATTCTCCACCTTTTATTTCAGTCACGAAACTATACAGTTTAAAGTAGCGGTTGAACCTGTGCTGACAGTTAGAAATTTCGGATTTTGGTAGACAATAACAAAATTATTAATATGGGTTGATATTTATATCCTTTCGGAAAATCTAATCCCTCTTTTGTATATCCTTGGATCCTACTGATTCAAATACTCCAAGGCTAAATAACAACCCGTCGTAGAATCGACCACCTTTTGAGCGATACGCTGCAAGTAGTCTTCTGAAGTATATTTTTCCTCCAGTACTGGTTAGTTATGTACAACAAACAGTTGCAGATGCAATTATGAGTGATGGATACAGACATTTTGGACTACCTCGGTCATTTCTGCGAAACAAAGATAAGAAGCAGATGCACGTCTGCGTAATAATTTGTTGAAAAATCCTGCAAGTTGGTCGTCTGAATATTCGTCGCAAAGAAAGAAACCGCAATCTATTGATTGACTGAAAAGTTGCTTACGAAAAAAATAGTTCTTCGCATTCGTCACTCCTTGGTTAAACCTTGTTTGTCAATAACCGAGGTGGTCCATGAGGCGGATTAAGGTTTGTGGGCTGGTCGGGGATCTTCAGCTTTGTTGGGCCAGGGTACTTAAGATATTTATCTACAAATACATACTGAAAACTGTCCTTAAAACTGTCCTTTATAAGTTATGTACATAAGTATGTATTGTGTTCTTAATCTTTTTGTCAGTGATTGAGGGTTGTGGAGCTTTTGCATATCTGACTTCTGTCATGATCCTAATTATAACACAAAATGTTTACTAAAATTTAATTTTAATTTCAGTTTTATTTAAGTTAAACTAAGCTTTTCCATTTGAAATGTATTGTGTCCTAGGTAAACTTGGTATTTGTTTTTACATATAATTCTAGAAGAATTATTTATTTAAATCATTCACTGGAATTACTAAGTGCTCATTGACTGGATTAACACATTATTTTATGATGTTTGTGAATTCATTTAAACACATTTTGGATTCCATCATTGTGGTATATCAGAATATTCAAGACTATCGGTACATCAGGACATTAAAAACTGTTGGAATTCATTCTGAACATTCTGTACTTTTAGACTTATGGTAGTAATTTTGGAATTTAATTTGGAATTTAATTCACAATGCTGTAAATGGCTTTGTATTATAGGAAAGTAAATTGTTTGTTGAATTTTCAGCAAATTTGGTTTCGTTTCTTTCTGTTACATAATTTAATACGATGTATGTGTTTAATCATTAAAACTGTGTCTGACTAAGAATTAAACGATGTAAATATTTGCAATTTTTTCCATGGCAAATAAATGGGCACCCAGGACTTGGTGGCCAGGTGCGCGTGCCCCTTTACGCGCCCACGTTAATCCTGTACTAAATGATCTGAACTGCATCTATTGGAATACATTCAATCTGCGAGCCGTTGGACTGACCGAGATGTTTACAGTGATATTCTCTGTCTATTTGTGATGATCTAGAAGGATGATTAGTCAAACAAATTTCGAGCTGTTTCTGTAAATGGGGACAAACACAGTTATCAGGGGCCTAAATATTACTCTGGACATATGCATAGACTATTGCTAAAGCCTTCCTTGTTCAGCGTCTGAACGAACGAACGATGTACACTCGCCATATCTGAGAGTTAGTGGCCGACATAGCTTTCAATAGACGTATCATTTCACTTCTCTCTCTCTCTCTCTCTCTCTCTCTCTCTCTCTCTCTCTCTCTCTCTCTCTCTCTCTGCGTTTGGCGGCCTTATCTTATTTGCACTGGGAAGAAGATGTCAAATTATTCAGTCATAATTTCAAAATAATATATCATAGATAGCAGGTGGACAAGTTGAGATTTCCATGCGTTTCAAAGTTTCGTAATTAATGGTTTGCAGATTATTTTTTTAATAAATCCCTCTTTCGTTGACTTGTTATTGAGTCTTAACGTCAAATAAAAAGACATCCACTTAAGGTAAGGAATGGAGGTAGAAAATAAATTAAATTGGGAGATGCCTTGGGAGATGCCAGATTTTTCAAATGAGAATAAACGTCCAAAATGTTTGCTCTGCCATCGATCTAAGCGCAGCCTACCCTTCATATTACACGCTCTCTGAACGTAGCTGAAGTTCGGTTTCCACAAGGAGAACAGGTGACTGCAAAGCTAATTAGAGCGACAAAGCTTACGGAGAGATTTTTGTTTTGATTGTACTGTAAAGTGATCGTGAACTATACATGTAAGCTTTCTCAAAATTCGGTATTTTGAAGGCATCTTCATTTTTGCTTAAGAATATATTAACGGCATTCTATAGTCATTTCTTTGATACATAATCGTGTATCCAAACATGTCATGTTGGTTCCAGAAATAAGTGCTCCCCTCTCTTATTCTTTGTTTGGTGTGTGTGTGTGTGCAGTGCCGGATTACCAAATAGGCAGAGTAGGCACCGGCCTAGGGGCCCCACGACAACGGATCAAAATAATATTGAATTGATTTGATCTTGACGTATTAGGAGATAATTTGCGGGGGGGGGGGCCGAGATTTCGACTGCCTAGGGACCTCCACAGGGTTTAATCCGGCATTGTGTGTGTGTGTGTGTGTGTGTGTGTGTGTGTGTGTGTGTGTGTGTGTGTGTGTGTGTGTGTGTGTGTGTGTGTGTGTGTGTGTGAGCAGTGCATTGTTAATTTCGTCTAATTTTGCTGGATTTTTACTGGAATAAGTAAGACCACTTTAATATCATTTGACCATTTTCTTGAAGAATACAAAGTTGCAGAAAATTACGTATATACACTCCAGACAGAGCTTAAATTGTTGTCTGTATCCTTCAGGGGGAGACATGATAATAAACTATGTATGAAAAAGAATATTGTAAAGCAGGTTGGAGTAATTTAATTTAAGGCATGGCACTTTAACCCGCGAATCTCAGTCAAGGATGAGTTAAAATTCTCAAATCTTTTTGATAACATTTTTCTCCATACATACTTTCAATTCATATTATCACGTATCCACCTTTAAGATCCAAGGATAGTAGCTTTCTCTCTGGTATAATAATAATCACTGTCTGTATTAGCCTCTATATGAATTGATTCCTGACAGTGAAATCCGGAGTGACTATGTCTATTGAAGAGAGTTAATTAGTGGATTGCCATGCGAATTTGTCTTCTACACACTAATGCCTATATCCATGATTATGTACCATCCTCTTAAAGTTTGTTTCTTTTTTTTTTTTTATTTGCTTTGGTGGGGGAGGGGGAGGGGAGTGGCGGTTCGCTTAGTCGAGAGGGAAGAAGGTATAGATATCGTGCGTGCAGGCAAGATTATGCGTGCCCTAACCCACAGACCATATTCCAATCTCAGTAAGGGATGGATTAAAACTTCTCTAATTGTATGATAATATTGTTAATATTATTTTCCTGTAGAGAAATGATGTCTGAGGAGTAAACATATATATTGTAAAGTATTGTAACAATCCAAGGAGGTTTACTTGACCGAGCGATGTCAAATCCTGGCGCAATTCCGCTAAAAGTCATAACTTTCCCCTAATTCCAAAGAATTTTATACAACTACTGTTGTAAACTGGAAAGTCCAACTTGTCCATTCTATAAATAATTTTATTATATGCTCATTTTTTTCTCCGTTAACTTTACATTGTCAGAATCGTGCAATATTTTGCGATACTGAACTCCTCGCGCTCAATTCATGCTGCATTCACGCGAATAAAGGAACTACTTTCTATTGTAAACAAACAATTTGTTTC
>JAECUM010046445.1:0-33690 GCA_016617855.1 Megalonaias nervosa | reverse complement strand
CTAGCTTTTAAAATTTTAAAAATCCCAAGTTTTATTTCACATTTTAGAAATCTTTAATGAAATCAGCAGGATTTTTTACAATTTCATCAAAAGTGGAGATCTTTCTTTCAAATCGTACCAAGGAGCAGCTGGACTGTTTGAAAATAGATGAATTCCTTCAATTTGCCAGAAAATATGATCTTTCTGAGGCAAATGCTTCTTTAACGAAACGAGAAATAAAAAACATTTGGGGTCCTGTATTTGATAGAAAAGGGTGTTTTGGATAAAAGTGCTTTGGTTTCGATCAGTAGGTCTGTATCAGACTCTGACATAAATCTTAAAGGAATAAAAATTAAAATACAAGATGGAATTAGAGTTAAGAAAGCTTGAACTTCAGAAAGATAAAGAGGAGAAACAAATGCAGTTACAGAGAGAAGAAAAACAAATGCTGTTGGAGAAAGAGGAGAGAGAAAAACAAATGCAGGTGCAATTAGATATGGAAGAGAGAGAGAGAGAGAGAGAGAGAGAGAGAGAGAGAGAGAGAGAGAGAGAGAGAGAGAGAGAGATGCAGTTACAGAAAGAACAAATGCAGTTACAGAAAGAAGAGAAACAGATGTTAATGCAGTTACAATCGGAGAAAGAGGAGAGAGACAGATGCAAATGCAAATGCAAGGAGAGAAGGAAGAGAGGGAATATCAATTTAGAATAAAAGAAATAGAGCTGGCAAGTGAAAAGCACATTCCTACTTCATATACAAATTCAAGTTTTTATATTACCAAGAATTTTAGGTTAGTGCCCCCTTTTAGAGAAAAAAAAGTAGACAAATATTTTCCTTATTTTGAAAAATTTGAAATGGCCAAAGGAGTATTGGACTCAATTATTACAGTGTGCACTTTTCGGCAAAGCCCGAGATGTCTATGCATCCCTGTCAGTACAGCAAAGTGCTGACTATGATCTGGTTAAGGAATGCATCTTAAAGGGTTATATGTTAGTCCCTGAGCCTTATCAGAAAAAATTCACGAACTATAAAAACAAAGCTGGACAAACTCATGTCGAATTTCCAAGAGAAAAAGAGCAGTTATTTGACATATGGTGTTTAGCCAAGAACGTTCATCAAGATTATGAAGTCTTAGACAACTTGTATTACTTGAAGAGTTCAAGAACTGTGTCCATAGTAACATTAAGACTTATCTTGATGAGCATAAGATCGAAACCTTGGAAAATGCTGCTCGTGCTGCTGACGAGCATTCCTTAGCTCATAAAGTTCCTTTTGTAGGCGAGTCTTCCACTCAGCAGTCTTCCGGTAAAAAGGTATTTCAGCCTAACACAAGCCCTTCTAAATTTCAATCTGGCACAACTTTCAAAAATCAAGCTTCTGATAAGCTTGATCAAAATCCTTGTCTCTTCCTACTTGTACCTATTGCAAGAAGAAAGGGTCACGTTATTTCTGATTGCTACAAATTGAAAAATAAGCATCAGAATCAAGACAGATCTATTCCAAATGCTCTTATTTCTAAGAAGTCAAGGTCACGGTCAGGTATTGAAAGCAATACATTTGTTGGGTTTCATAAACCACAGTCTGATTTTATTATGGAGAATTATGAACCATTCATGTCGAAGGGTTCTTTATCACTCTTGGGCGATTCAGCCAATCCTATTCCTATTAAATTTTTAAGGGACACAGGAGCTTCTCAGAGTCTTTTATTATCAGGTACTTTGCCTCCTTCTGAGAAGTCTTCTTCTAATGAGAGTGTTCTTATTCAGGGAGTAGAGTGCGGCTTTGTTAATGTTCCTCTCCACTGTGTAAATTTGTCATAATACTTAGTGTCAGGACCCGTGACAGTCGGAATCGTGTTTTCTCTACCCGTTAAGGGCATTCATTTATTACCAGGAAATCACCTAGTTGGAGATAAGGTTGTGGTTAATCCACTTGTAACTGACAAGCCTTGCTTGGATAAGAAAGTCGATCCTATTGAAAAAGAATTCCCTGATTTATACTCAGCTTGTGCAGTTACTAGAACTATGGCAAAGAAAGCTCTTGAGAATGATGTTGCTAAGGAATGTATTCATTTAGCTGACACCTGTAATGGTCAGGCTTTTGATGAGGTCACTTTTAGTCCTTGTTTGGATCAATCAAAATGTATTGATCACAGTGATCCTCTTTTAACTACTCATTATCTTTTTTCTAATCAGGGTGACGAACGACAATCACTTGACGTCGAACAGGGTAAAGATCATGAGATCTCCTGTTTGTTTCAAAGAGCCATTAGTGAAACTGAAGCCACTGAAGTACCTGTCTGTTATTTCATTAAAATTGGAATTCTAATGAGAAAATGGAGACCTCCCGATGTACCTGCTGGTGACTAGTGGTCTGTGAACTATCAAATTGTAGTTCCAAAATCGTACAGACAGGAAATTCTTAGTCTGGCCCATGAAACTTCTTTGACTGGTCATTTAGATATTAATAAGACTAATCACAAGGTCTTGAATAACTTTTATTGGCCAAAAATCAAAAGTGATGTTTGCAAATACTGCAGATCTTGTCATACTTGTCAAATGGTAGGAAAACCCAATCAGAGATACCTAAGGCTCATCTGCAACCAATTCCTGCATTTGACGAACAATTTAGCAGAATAATGGTAGATTGTGTTGGTCCCTTACCTAAGACCAAGTCAGGTAACCAATACTTGTTGACCATTATGTGTGCGTCAACAAGATTCCAGAGGAAATATCTTTGAGGAATATTAAAACTAAAACAATAGTAAAAGCTTTGAGAATTATTTTACTCAATTTGGCCTTTCCAAATCCGCCCAATCGGATCAAGGGTCAAATTTTATGTCTGGAATTTTCCAGCAGGCTATATATGAATTAGGCATTCAACAATTCAAATATTCTGCCTATCATCTTGAGAGCCAAGGGGCTTTCGATAGATTTCATCAGACTTTGAAAAATATGATTCGATCATATTGTTTTGATACGCGTAAAGATTGGGATAAAGGCATTCATTTACTATTGTTTGTTGTTAGGTAATCAGTTCAAGAATCTTTATCATCCAGTCCCTTTGAACTAGTGTTTTGGACACACTGTGCGTGGACCATTGAAGTTGTTGAAAGAGAAACTTCTTTCTAATGAAGATACTGAACTTAACCTTTGATTATGATTCCAATTTTACGTATAAGTTTTCAAAGGATTGTGAGGTTGCAAGAGCGAATCTGCACTCTAGTCAATCAAAAATGACATTAAGGTATGATAAAAACTCAAAGGAAATGAGTTTTCAGCCTGGTGATAGAGTTCTGGCTCTCTTGCCCATACCACAAAATCCTCTTCAGGCCAAATATTATGGTCCGTACACGGTTGAAAAGAAAGTAAATGATTTAAATTACATCATAAATACTCCTGAGAGGCGAAAACAAAAACAACTTTGCCACATACACATGTTAAAGGAGTATATTGAGAGAGATAGCCAGGTAAACCATGCAATTAATTTAGTTGTACCCGTCCCACTTAGTGAGGATTTACGTGAAGGAATGCAATCGGACTCTATTGATTTTGGAGTGACAAATCTTCGGAATTCAGAAATTATGAATAATCTGAACCAGAAAGTTTCACATTTGCAATAACAAGAAAGGAACGAACTTAAACAGTTATTATTTGAATATGAACACTTATTTCCAATCAAAATTTTTGATGACATTGAAATTGTAAATTCCAAACCTTTGAAACAACACCCATACAGGATGAACCCTCTCAAACAGGAATACTTGAAAAAAGAAATTCAGTATTTGCTGGAGAATGATTTCATGGAGCCCAGTAAAAGTGACTAGAGTTCGCCATGTATACTTGCTCCGAAACCGGAAAAAACTTTCCGTATTTGCACTGATTATAGGAAGGCGAACAGTGTGACTAAAATAGATTCATTTCCATTACACAGAATCGATGACTGCATTGAAAAAATTGGAAATGCCAAGTATATCACCAAATTTAACCTTCTGAAAGGATTTTGGCAAATTCCAATAACGGAAAGGGCAAAGGAAATTTCGATATTCGTGACTCCAGATTGACTTCATCAATATAAAGTGAAGCCGTTTGGGATGAAGGGTTCTCCAACTACTTTTCAATGTTTAATGAATATGATTTTCTCTGGTGTAGATAATTATGATGCTTACATCGATGATGTCATCATCTACAAAGACACCTGGAAAGAACATTTAGCAACAATTCGGAAATTATTTGACAAACTCACTGATGCAAGATTGACAATTAATTTATCTAAAAGTGAGTTCTGTCGTACTTGTATAACATTTCTAGGACATATCGTGGGACATGGACAAGTTAAACCTATAGATGCTAAGGTCAAGGCTATCTCTGAATTCCCTGTGAATGTCAGTAAAAAGCAACTGATGCGATTTTTAGGTATGGCTGGATACTATCGAAAATTTTGTTCTAATTTTTCTATAATTGCTGAACCCCTGACAAATTGATTGAGCAAGAAAACCAAGTTTATTTGGACTGAAAAATGTCAGGAGGCTTTTGATAAGTTAAAAGCCATACTTAAGAGTGCACCAGTTCTTACAGCTCCAAATGTCAGTCAATCATTTAAATCGTCTGTTGATGCAAGTGATGTTGGGGCCGGAACAGCATTGATTCAAGAAGATAAAAATGGTGTTGATCATCCAGTGTGTTATTTTTCTAAGAAATTAAATAAGCACCAAAGAAATTATTCAACAATCGAGACGAAATATTTGGCTTTGAGATATTGGCATTACAACATTTTGAAGTTTACATTAGTTCAGCTCCTTTTTCGATTATTGTGTTTAGTGATCACAACCCCCTTACTTTCATTGACAATATGAAAAACAAAAATCAGAGATTATTAAGGTGGAGTTTGTTGATACAGGAATATAATATTGATATCAGGCACATCAATGGAATAGACAATTTAATAGCAGATACATTTTCCCGTGTATAGAAATATTATTTCCTGTACACTTTGTATAATTCATAAGAGTTCTTCTTATGATTTTTTTTTTATAACAAAAACCTTGTATATCATTAATCTATGGTAAAAAGAAAGCTTTATTATATAAATCTTTCTTTTTCGTTTTTTTTTTTTTTTTTGGGGGGGGGGAATGTTATGTATATGTAATTTAATCATTTGTTTGTTAGTTTAAAATGTTTTTTATTCCATCACATGCTATTATAAGGTAACTTTGTCTACTGGATATGACATTTATTGTTTCTAAATTCAGTTCAGTTCTGTTTGACCTGACTGTTATAATATAGAAACCTGTCTCTAGTTGCTGACCTTGATTCAGAACTAGTAAGGGTTCTGGTAAACAACTTTTTTTTGTTGTTTTTTTTAAAAATTATTCTTTGTAAGAGTAAGATTCATTCAGTGGAATCAAGGCCATACCTGGAGTACGTGATAATTATCATGTAACAAACTTCTATTCCTTCTGGAAAGATGAACTCTTGACCCACATACGGGCATCTGTTTTGCGTTTTAGTTAGTCTTATAACTCATGTTATAATAAGAATTAGTCAGTCGGGCTCAAAACATATGTTGTGACCAGTTTGAGTTGAATTTTTATTCTATTCAATTTAAAGTGATTATTTTCCCTGGAAATACAAGTGCTCCTGTAAAATTCTTGGACAAAGACATTTATAGAAATTTATTCGGATTTCATAACTGGAATGTTATTTTCTGTGATTCAACAAGGAACTGTTGATAACAACATTTTGAAGGTTACGACAGACGTCATCGCCCTCCGTTTTGAATTTCATCGGTACTTGAACTCAGATTCATTTAGGACTTTTTAATAATAGGATTTCTATTTTTTAATTCTTGGATTAAGTTTGGATTTGATTCGTAAAACCGTAAGTTTATTTTCTTGTTTTTACCTTGGTTTTCTAGGGAAATAAATTATTTGTTAAATTTTACAAAACTTGTTTTCTTCACTCTTTTCTTGTTATCTTTTGTAAGAGCCTGGACACGTAACAAGATGCTTCTTAATAGCACGCTCTGACCTTTTCGTCATTAACCTTTGCCGGCCATTTCGAGTCATAAATGTCATTCTAAACTTAGCCAACTTTGAATGTTAAGCTGAGGCCTTTTGATTTTGGCATTAATATTAATGTTTGCTTTAGAAAAAGTTAATTTTCTTTTCAAATAAAGAAATGCATCTTCATTTCTTTTTCTCTCACTGGGGCTACAGCAGAATATCTTTTTTACAGTGCCAGAAGAAATTACAGTGTCTTCCCCATACGAGAACCAAAGAGAGCTCTTGAATTATTCACCCTTCTCCCCACTTCCAGTGACATTGAAGATGTCACGACCACCCACCGAACATGAAGTACTGATCGTTGAATTTAACGGGCAACAGGTACAAAACAAAATGGACGAAAAGATTGAGATGTAACAAAATGGCCGACAATTTACAAATTGGAGCTAACAACACGGCTGACCTGAATTTTTCCGCATTTTGCAACGTAACGCCCTTAATTATGCTATAATTTCTATCATAAATATAAATCAGATAATTACCGCTTGAGTGGCGGGTATTTGCGATTTCCGTCCTCTGTCCACCCTTCCGTTGTTTCGTTTGCCTGTTACAACATCTCCTAAATTGCCGTGTGTAAATTCATTAAATTTTGTTGCTTCGCATTCTTCGTGATAATCATCATTTAAACGGGTGGTATCCTTGGTTACCTCCCCGGCAATCTCAGGGAGTGGATCAAAGTTGTTTGCTAATATTTTCTAACTAAACTTTCTAAATGCAGTCGAGAAACAACATCATATATGCGACGTACTTTTCTTTATGTACCCTGGGTCCGTGTTTTGGATAGGGAGCGAGTAACGAGAAAAGAGGGCAGGTATTTGCATGGGAGGGGTGATAGAACATGCAGTTAAAAGCGCGGAGATCTGCAATGGCCTTCCAATGTAGTTAATCTCATTTTATCTAGTATTTATCTCAGTAACTGTATTAATAATTTCTTTACAAGTTCTACCTCGTGATTGTCCAGAAGTGTTAATGCAGCAGAAAATCTTTAACAGAACATACATTACTCTGCTTAAAAATAGTCCCTAGGACCCAATCACACTCATAACAACATTCATACCTCTGTTTAAAAATAGTCCCCATGACCCACTCACACACATAGCAACATTCATAACTCTGCTTAAAAGAAGTCCCCAGGACCCTCTTACACTGATAAAGGGGCATTTATAGCCCTGTTTAAGAATAGTCCCCAGGACCCACTCGCACTCATAAAAGAACATTCATAGCTCTGTTTAGGGCCCCGAGTGGTCGAGTGGTCTAAAGCGCTCTCCGTTACGGATCACTGCCGTCTCACCTCTGTCTGCGTGGGTTCGAGTCTAGCATTCGGCGAATGTGGGTATGTGAGAAAGCTTGCCAGTAGCTTCTCGTGGGTCGGTGGTTCTTTCCGGGGATTTCCCGGTTTCTTCCTCTACCATTAATACTGGCCGCCATGTATAGCCTATAGTGTGCTGAAAAATGGCGTTAAACCCCACAACAACAACATCATAGCTCTGTTTAAAAATATTCCCACAGGACCCACTCACACACATAAGAGAACATTAATACCTCTGTTTAAAATAGTCCTCAGGATCCACTCACACACATAACAGAATATTCATAGCTCTGTTTAAGAATGGAGCCCAGGACCCAATTCCCACTCATAAAAGAACATTCATAGTCCTGTTTAAAAACAGTCCCTATAACCCACTCGCACTCATAACAGAACATTCATAGTCCTGTTTAAAAACAGTCCCTATAACCCACTCGCACTCATAACAGAACTTTCATAACTCTGTTTCAATAGAGTCACGCTCTTTTGCCTGAAGGGCATTTCCTTTATGCATCAATAGTAACAAAAGGTTAAAGTTTGCCGCTTTTAAATAAAAGAGCAAGATGTCTCCAAATTAGACTGAAATGAAACATTTTGTTTTGTTTTCTTTAGTTACATTAGCTTACAGTTACTAGACAACTCTATACTGTATTTATTTTGTGAGACCAAGCAACATAAACCAACAGACATTACGCAACAGTTTTTAATTACTCACACCAGACCCGAACTATGAGTCCCTTATATTGGATGTAGGCTGTGAGATACAGGTAATGTTGACTGAGAGATACAGGTAATGCTGACTGTGAGATACAGGTAATGCTGACTGAGAGATACAGGTAATGCTGACTGTGAGATACAGGTAATGCTGACTGTGAGATACAGGTAATGCTGACTGAGAGATACAGATAATGCTGACTGAGAGATATCAACTTTGAATCCATATTCTATAGCATCTAAGTTATACAATTTACAGAATGGTTCGGGTATGAAATATAGAACTGACTGAAATGTGTATTTATCTATGTGGCTGTGATTGTCAACAAACCTTTCAATTGCAGACTAACTGGTGAATTACGTGTCCTATGGTTTTGATAACTAGACTTGATCTTTCATCAATACTGGTACAACCGACCGATTGGTAAATTCTATCTGTAATTATCATTACAGTCTGGTGTCAGCGCCCTGCAGTCTTTAATCGTCAATACAGACTGGTATCAGCGGCCTGCTGTCTTTAATCATCAATACAGACTGGTCTCAGCGGTCTGCAATCTTTAATTATCAATACAGACTGGTCTCAGCAGCCTGTTGTCTTTAATTATCATTACAGACTGACATCAGCAGCCTACATTTAATGCTGGCGTGCATCATATACTTGTATCGATATTGTTCAAGTCTTGGAGGACCTTCAAGACATGCGCATAGGTCTACATTGTGACTGAGTAATTCCGTCCATTAAAGTGTGCATGCATCATTGCCTCATGGGATGGGGGTCGAGTATTATATTCGACTTGTCGGGTCTAGTATTCGATTCTACTTGTCGGGACGAGTGTTCCATTCGAGACGAGTATTCCATTTGACTTGTCGGGTCTAGTATTCTTTTCGACTTATTGGGTCGAGTATTCCATTCGACTTGTGCGGCAGAGTTGCGTTTTCAGAAAAATTTGAATGAAGGTTACTTAGTTTTGGATGTTCTATAAAACGAATTAAACTAACATCATCATCACTAGCATCTCCTTAAACGACAGTAGTAACACTTACAACTACACGGTCTAACATTAATAACGTTATTAGTGCTGATACTAATACTAGTCCTGCTGGTGGTGATGGTAATAATACTACGTCAGCTGTTTCCATAGCAACAATAACAACAACTACTACTACTTTCTTCTACTGTTACTTCTAATAGGTGGCGCTCTACAGTTTCGTATTTTACATAGGGTTAGAATTTTAAAGAAAAAGAATTTCCCCGGGTTTCCTCACTGGTTATACTGGCTATGTAAAAAAGACCTTGTAGATCTTAGGTATTGTTCAAAAGGAACCTTTAATTCCCTTTTTTTTGGTGCATGGTTGATGGGTGTAATGTATGTTATAGAATATACAGCTTGGCCTTACTCCAGATGTGCATCTTTCAAAAAAGTGTTAGCTCCACTTGGTCATTTTCACTTCCTGAACTTCAGAGGTAAATTTGTAAAAAAAAAAAAAAAAAGAGCCCATAACTTTTTTTTACATTTTATATATTTGGTAATTCATTCATTGCATTTTTAGAAGCTGGTATTGTCTAGTCTGGCAAAATTCATTTTCCCTGTTTTAATAGCTTCTAAGGATAATGTATTTTAGACATTCAGGCTGATTTTTTGGAGCACAAGGGAGCAGTCATTTTAGTTAGCAGTGTGCTAAGATCATTTACAATTTCCAAAAGTACAATATCGAAAGAAATGTCAGCCACATTACATCAAAGTAGCATAGAGGTATGCCAACATTCTCTCCACTGTGCATGTTTTAAATGCAAACAACTTCACCTTACATACGTCACTCTCTCAAAAGTACATAGTAACTGTTGAGCGCCCCCATACTACTACTACTACTGCGATCACCATCACCACCGTCACTACCACTGCTGATGTTGGATAACCGTATTATTGTTTCTACTTTCCCTACCACTGCCATGACTAAGAAAGAAAGAAAAGAAGGAAGAAATGAATAGTAATATTTCAACGTCTTATTTTTCATCAATTCTGACTAATTATTCGGAATTTACGTTCTAAGTGTGCAATATATTCAACCCTATATATATATATATATATATATATATATATATATATATATATATATATATATATATATATAGAGAGAGAGAGAGAGAGAGAGAGAGAGAGAGAGAGAGAGATGCAATAAACTGACGACGAATAGTGCAAAACTAATATATAACTAGCCTGAGCGCTTTCGACTCTTAATGAGTCTTTTTCAAAGGCATATACGAAACATAGACAAAATAAAGAAATAAAACACAAAAACCGTTGTGTTTGCAAAACTCTACATGGCTGTTTCTACATGAATTAAACCTTTAGATGTATTATGTTTCAACCACCCTATATCAACTTGTTGCGGATACTCAAGTATATATATATTTCTTTTTCCGGTATTGCAGGTCTCTGCTAACAGTACTATTTCAGTAAGAGCCGGATCCCCTTTTGAGAGTCCGTACTTCGTAAATCTGACCATTCCTGCCCAAGTTCCGTTAACACGAAGACGTCGTGCTTTGATATTAGATGATTTCGGAAGTGGTGACAATAATATTATTGACCGATTTGTTTTCAGTATTCCTGCATTTAATATGACTGCCGGTTATTACAGCTTCCGATTGTACTCGCTAAACCCACAACACGTGTTACAGACCAGTCCAGTTTTAGTAAGATACGCAGGTTGGTTTCTGTGGATACAAAGCTATATTTATACTTATTGTGTCGTAATAATATTTATTGTATCATCAAAATCTATAAATTACATTGTGAAGAAAGAAGCGGTTCTTGATACAAAGTCGTCTTTGTAAAAATCTGTAGGTAAGTACCATAAACTGTTTGTGTTTTAACATTAGTTCAAGCACCAAAGTGGTTGCAATTTTATAGCATGACAGATGTGTTTTAAAAGTCAGCACATGTCTAATTTAACGTGATTTGATTTCCCGATAGACTGCACAAATATTAACGTCTAATTTAACGTATGGATTACGTATGACACACATCAAATTGTTAATAGAGACAATGCAACGCGAAATGACATTAATTGTAAATTGGAACAGATTCTGACACAGTTAACTCCAAAATTAATAAACCAATGCATGATGGACAAGCACAATGTTAGTTTTCTTTGAGAAATACGGTTTATGTTGGAAAAATGGTGACATCCCAAAATCACCAGCTTCGGACCAGATAGACTCAATATAATTAAGTGGAAGTTACATGTTCAAATTAGTCTCCACAAAGAAATAAAACTACTGTCGATTCCAATCGATGGTAGTTTTATGTGCAAAACTTATTTTTCCACCACTGACAATATTTTGAGAAGCATGGGAAAGATCTTGTACTAGGTTGTGTTATTTAACGATATCTCGTATAGGCTGCTGTTATTTTAAAAGATCTCGTATGAGACTGTGTCGTTTGAAGACATCTCGTATAGGCTGTGTTATTTTAAAAGATCTCGTATGAGGCTGTGTCGTTTGAAGACATCTCGTATAGGCTGCTGTTATTTTAAAAGATCTCGTATGAGACTGTGTCGTTTGAAGACATCTCGTATAGGCTGTGTTATTTTAAAAGATCTCGTATGAGGCTGTGTCGTTTGAAGACATCTCGTATAGGCTGTGTTATTTGAAGAGATCTTGTGTGAAGCTTTGTTATTTGACAAAAACTTTTCAAAGAACCAATTATTTAATATGTAATTTTATGAGTTTTACTTAAACAAAAATGTCTTCAATTTAACTAATTTTTTCTAAATTCTAATTTTAGAACCCGATGTTTTTATCTACGTGATGATGGTCACAATGTCTACCCTGAAGGACTTGAATTTCCCATCTAAGAACGCTGTTGCTTTCAACCTCTGTCGGGACTATTCCTATATCTCTTCAATTTCTGCGAGGCTATATTTTGCCCTCAATGATATTCGCCAGCAGGCAGTCTATACACCACCATGGCTAACGTCACTGAATTCTTACAACGCCTATATAGAATATGTACAACCAAGGTAAAATTCTTGTTATCATTGTTCAGATTCTTCTTCTTTATATATATATATATATATATATATATATATATATATATATATATATATATATATATATATATATATATATATATATATATATATATATATATATATATGTGTGTGTGTGTGTGTGTGTGTATAATTGCTTGGGGAATTTGACACACTATAAAGTATTCTGGCAATAAGAAATGGCAAATAATTACAGTCATGGGATTTACAATCACTTTGTGTCCTACGAAGCTTTGCGTTTAAGTCGTCATTGATGGTTATGAGATTCTGATGGTACTGGCGTCTTGGCAAAAACAACGCTATATGCAAAGTTCAGATTTATGCCAGATATCGCGAACAAGTACAGGAGGCAGTTTTACCCTGAACTTCTCCAGCAGTTAAATATTCATTCTAGGTTGGATATACCTCCTTGGTGCGTGTTTTTTAAAAGAACAAATTCAGTATTTGAAATTAACATATTAAATGCGCCGTTAAATTAAAGTTTTTCGTACCAAGGTCGTTTAGGGATAAATTTGGCCTCACTTCAGCTCCGTGGTTTTTATTGCGCTTTGCTTTAGTAAAATCTAAATCAAGATGTTCTTAATGTGTAATTTTCTATTTGTTACAGCGACTATACTGTCAGGCTACGTTTATTTTTGACGTTCAAAAATGGTCGCAACCTTTCGTTGGATTTCGAGCAGTACATCCGATCAGAAATGCAAACGTTAATGACACGACTGGCAAACTCCAGCTTTGTTCATAGCACCGTACGAGTCCGAAGTACAGGTAGGTGTCTCAAAATGAACTCAGGTGAGAAGTCTTAGGAACAATAGCATTTAATAAATATTGCATAATGTTCCACCTCTCTGGGTCTATATCGTTTGAAGGATAACATTTGACTCATGGTCAGTGAAATATTCTGGTTTGAGATTTCAAAGGATAACATTTGACTCATAGTCAGTGAAATATGCTGGTTTTGAGGTTTCAAAGGATAATATCCGACTCGTACTCAATGAATTATACTGGGTTTGAAGTTTCATACTACCTATCCGACCCATTTGAAACAGTCTCAGTATAAATAACCGAACATAAATTAGAAACAAAACATCAAATCTATAGTAACGCCATTTAAATGAGAATGGATAGAAGAAATTAAAATTTAAAAAAAAGAAAGAAAGAAAGGTAACTTATACGTGCTTGACATTGATTATAGGTAATTTGTTTAAATTCGGTGTTTAAGTTTAGAAGAATAAATGACTTTTTAAACCAAGAATGAACTTTTTATTGAATTTCAGGCAGTTTTCAATCCAAACTGAGGTTGTTCCTTTAAAACTAAACGTAAAACTGTTTTTAACTCGTAACTTTATCGACTCACCATTATTCTTAAGCTTGCTTCATTTGCACCCAACCATGACCCACGTTCCATCTAGTACCACATTGTTCTGGGGCCATCTAGGAAGGAAACGGTATATAGAACATTCGTGTGGGTCTTTTACAACCCCTCCCCATAAACAACAAACATGCTGGTATCATCAAACAGGTTAGATAGAAATAATTTGTTCCTAGCAGGAATGGAACCAATGTCGGGAGTAACGACATATATCTTGTCGATTGTATGCATTCACTTGACCATCCACACAAATCTGCCCAACACACACAGACAAAGGGATAGAACATGGTATTAAGGTCAAGACCCGAGATCCAAAAGAATTCACTCGCTAGGCAGGAGGGCGTTTACCCCTTAGCAAGATGCACACACCCTTAGGATTTCTATTTAGTAATGTAAGGCCTGTACATTACACATTAGATAATAATAATAATAATAATAATAATAATAGATTGACACATATATGTCAAACAAACAGGATATAGTTCATCGTTCATCCATGTTTTGCATATATGGTCAAACAGATTATATATGTATGTACATACAGTCATAAAGGTAATATATGTTTGTATATTCAAACAAGTTATGTATGTATGTATGTGTGTGCCTATATATTTATGTGTGCATGTTTGTATGTAATAGAGAAATAGGTTATGTATGTATGTATGTATGCATGGATATTTGTATGTATGTATGTATGTATGTATGTATGTATGTATGGCGTCACCAGATCAACTCAGGCGCAGCTGCATTTGAAGAGCACCGGATCAACGAGGCCAAGCAGAAACGCCAGCAGAGGAAGAGCAGAGCCAGCGCCGACCTTCAGTCCATCCAGCCCCCGGCAATTCCCTGTCCTCATTGCCGTAGACTCTTCAGAGCACAGATTGGCCTCACCAGCCATCTGCGCACTCACAGACCAGCCCATATCTGAAGTCATGGTCGTCTTCGAGTCCGAAGGACGAACATCATCATGTATGTATGTATGTATGTATGTATGTATGTATGTATGTATGTATGTATGTATGTATAGGCAAACAGCTTAGTGATTGAACTCTTCAATAATGGCACGTATTCGACCAGCTCTTATGCACCAATGCCTGAATCCACCCGGCCATGCAGCCATCTTTTAAAAACTGATGGAATACAGAATCATTAATATTTGTAAATGCAAGGTATATACAAGATACAATAATTAAACATAGACAAGTACATGCATATACCAGAAAGAGAGGAAAGCCTTTAACCGGAGGGATGGTGAGCAGAATAGGTTATTATGAATTGAGCATACCTCTGCTATTTCTACGAGACAAAACCATGCATCAGTTGTGTGTCGGCGTAGTAATTTTACAGAAAAATGACATTTTTGTTCGCCAGAAATGTCCGCACAAAATGAAACCCATTCTATTAGAAGAACCTTGAGCAGCAGAGAGGGTGGACCCTACAACTTTTTCCGAGGGTTCGTTAGCAAAAATAAAGGTTCCTACGAAGGGCTAAAAATAAGGTTAATAACGCTAAACCGAATCCACTAACCAAACATATTTCAACAACAAAAATCGACGGGGTTAGTTCGTTTTTGTTACTCGTTCGTTGACATATTTTTTTCAAATTTTAGGCGTGTTTTCTTTGCGTCTCACACTCATTTTTTTGTCAGCTCACCCTCTCTGCTGCTGTGGTTTTTATCCAAATATTGTATCAAGTCCGTTACGATATCTCGACCTGGGATCATGCAAATTTATTGTTATAAAACCAAACGGAGTAGCTTGCGCGTGTGCAAGGAAATTTTTAAATTTGTTCATGTCCATGTCCCCAGGACACCAAGTATAATAAATATTTTGCAGCGTATGATTATCAACTCCGTTAAACACAACTAAAATATTACAGTTATCTCTGATCACTTTTGGAATTTGTATATAACGCTGTTTAACATAAACCACGTCTGTATTTTTATGTCTGCCTCGAGAAAATATCCTAGCTGGATTTGATTGTTTGTCCAGCATGACATCGTCGTATGCTACTAAATTATTAATACGTCCATCCAGGTCATCTGCAGATGGCGCTTCATCAATATCAGTGATAAAATCAATAACGTCACTGCCTTCATATAACGAATTTGCATTTTCATTAAAATCTTTAAGTACTTCATAGCATCGCTGATCATCTACAGATAGTGCTACTAAATATAATTTATCCCACTTCAGCCATCTCATTATCAGATTAAGCAATAATTGTGTTTTGCCTGATCCAGATGGACTTATTATTATCATTCTGATAGAATTCGGTAGCGCTGGGTGATGCTTGACTGGTTCTTGTTTTCGTGTCGCCGAAAAGTCATTTATATCCATAATAATAAATAATATGAATCTATATTGTGTTCGATGCAGGGCTACCACGTCCACCACTAGATTAACAACAATAATAACCAAAAATAAAAAACGCGCACTGATAGGTAAGTGTGAAAAGTGTGGTACAAAAAAAATACAAATTTATTTCAAACACAGCGACGGGAGGTGATATTGCTGCTTCGTTGGGAAAGTTACCAGGGGTTCCGTGAGCAAAGTATCCCGGGGAAAAACACTTACTAGGATACAATTATTGTGGTCCTGGAACTCAACTTGATATCCGACTTGACGAACGAGATCAACCAAGACCAGGAGAGTATCCAATAAACAAGATTGATCAAGCGTGTCAAGTTCCTGATGTTGCGTATAAAAGTAAAGATTTACAACAACGGCATCTAGCAGATGTGAAACTGATTCATGCGTTAAATTCTATACCTGATAAATCTCTCAGAGAAAACCTCGCTAGTTTTCTTGTGAAATCTGCTATGAAAGGTAAACTAATGCTAGGGGCTGGTAATTAATTATATAATGGAATCTGTTTATTATAGCCCAAGAGGATATTGGAAGGGCAGAGCAGCTATTAGTAAACTTGCTGAAGCAGCAAAAGTCTCACGTGCTGTTGCTGCAGCGTGGTTAGCACGACAAGCAATATGGCAAATATATCTACGTCCACCTAAAAAAATTCAGTACGCGTATTTTGATGTCAGCGTTCCCAATGAAGTTCATCAAGCAGATATTTTGTTTTTACCGCATGATACTATTAAAACACGTGGACGTAAATCACGTACATACAAATACGCGTTAACTGTCGTTGATGTTGCAAGTAGATACAAAGAAGCGGAGCCGCTATCAACAAAAACAGCATCTGAAGTTGCACATGCATTTGATCGAATTTATCAACGAGGACCTTTGCGATGGCCACAGTTGCTACAAGATGATCCTGGCAAAGAATTTGTCGGTGCAGTATCATCGCTGATGAAAAAGCATATGTCAAAATCAGACGAGGACACACTACAATTCATCGTGATCAGGCAATAGTTGAAGATTTAATCGAACATTCGCTGAGCGGTTATTTGGATATCAGTATGCGAAGGAAATAATTCAGGCAGATACAAGATCTCGCGAATGGGTTGCAAGATTACCAAATGTGATAGCTGCGTTAAATAAAAAAATTACTCGTGCAACTTCTATGAAACCTGTTAATGCAATTACAAAGAAATATATACCCCGTATCGATGTCTACGGACAACGACGTGACTTTTCACAACAGCCAGTGTTAGGTAATGTTACTGTCAGATATTTATATGAACCCGGTGAACTTGAAGGGGGTAAAAACAAGAGCAACTAATCCTATCTGGAGTGTGACCACACATAAAATTTCTAGCGTGGTTAGATCCACTGGTAGACCTGCAATCTACAGACTGGATTCAACTGCTCCTCAGCGTGGATTTGTACGTGAACAATTACAAGTAATTTCTGAGGACACAGTTACCACCGCGTTCACGTTTGTAAACTAGCACCAGGGCGTCCAGTGCCCCGACGTCGATTGCATTCAAGACATGTCAATATGACATTATCACGTGTATGGCCAAGATCACTATTAATTCTGTCTACGGTGAACTGACTTGGATTATTACTCGAATACTCCCATAGCATATTACAGTTACAACTTGCACAATGATTATTCTGTCGTTGTTTTAGTGTCATAATTAATTCAGTATCAATATCAAAGTCGCGATAAATTTTTTTGTCACATTGCTTATAACCAAATAGTTTTTTTTTTCTTATTACGCCATTGCTAGCAGTTTGATTATTATTTTCTGTAGCATTCATAATAACCCTGTGTAGTTGAGATATTCTTCTGACTCGAGATACTGCGAGATAAACTAAATTTGACCATTCTATTCTATCATCGACAATCCAGATATTTATATCAACAATAGTTAGTCCTTGTGACGAATGAATCGTTATAGCATATCCTAGCTTCCACGGAGTTTTATCCATGATCAACGCGCTCTCAACAACATTAACATCAACCAAAACAATATCATTCAATACAAGATTTTGTTTTTCATTTGTTCCTGGAATTTCAACTTCAATATTTTGTCGTCGGGTATCCGCTGGGCGATAACACAATGGTACAGGTAGATTTGAAAATTTTTCTTTATGTAACAGAAATAATTTCTCTTGCAATTCATCACGAACTATTTTTCTACTCGCAACTATTAAATCATTTGGTCTCCATAAATTCCAAAAATCATTTACAGGAGTTTCCGGAATTATTTCAGGCATTATCTCACATTGTATTCTATCTGGCTGTAGTCTGATTAATCTTTTAAATTCTTTCAGAGGTTCATCAATAGCTCTATGATCATCGGTTGTCTCCTCATAATAATCCACAAATGATTTTAACCACTCATGTGGAGATTGACCGACGAAAGGTGGTGTTGACCATGATCGCCGCACATAATTATCGCAGTATTTTTCGTTAATAACCAATTAAGAAATATTTTTAGTGTTTCTAACGATACTGTACAAATTTCATCCCAGATGATGATTTTGGGAATATATTTCTCACCCATTCGCTCAGGTGTCCATGTATCTCCACACCATCTGAAGAAACTATGGTATGTACATGATTTTACTCCTCGTTGTTTTATTTCTCTTGCTAGTCTGTGTTTAGGTGTCAACACAATCGTATCTGAACTCTGCAGAAATAATTCAAAGGCACGTGTTGTTTTACCAGAACGTCCAGGTCCATTGAGATAAATGGTTTTATGTCTGGCCACGAGATCAAATACAGATGGTGATGTTGATACTGGTATTTGATTGTCATTTGATTATGATTACCGTAGTATATTTCTTTGATATTAACGTCTGCAGATTCTGAATAATCAAGTATATTTTCTTGTTTTATTCTCCATGATCCCCATTTGTCATTACCGAGTAGCGGTTTTAGCAAATCTAAATACGCTTTATTTATATTAAATGAATCCGTGGCAACTCTGACAGCGTAACGAGGAAATCTATTTATCATCGATAATAAATTTATGGAAACGTAAGCGAGCATAGAAGATCTTAAATGAGTAAATTGCGGTGACTCACCATCAGTATAACTCACGATTGGGTCTAATTTAGACCCGTCTGATAAATAAGCATTATTCCGACTCATAAATGTATTTTTTTCCGTTGCATCAGCAATTATAAAATCGAGCTCAGCATCATCCGTAATTAATCTTGTACACATTCGGTTATGATCATATGATCCTCCTTGAGTAAACTTATCTATTATTTTCCTACCAAGATCTTTTACAACTTTATTTTCATGATCAATCATATCATGATTTTCATCATCTGACTCTGTCAGGGGTTGTGGTAACCAAACTTTTTTCTGCGGATGATATGATATAATAGCTCCGTTCACGCGTAACGACAATAGCATCCTAGTATCAAGCATGTATCGTAATAACTCTGTTGGAGCCCAATATTTTTTCTGAGAAATGTCTCCCAAACCAAACATAAATAATCGGATGAAGATCATCGCAAAACTCAAATGATTCTATACAAGCAAATCCAGTAAATCAAAATCAGGTAAGAGTCCATTTATCACAACTCTGGTCATCTCGTGTGTGGGATGTCCGAATCTTTTAAAGTATTCAGAACATTCTCCGTATCCAAGAAAACTTCCAGGATAACACGATACAATATCAACCGATATAATATCGCTGTAATCGTATTTGGTATTCCATAATCCGCCGTGTCCGTATTCGACACAACTGTGCTGGATGTCTTCAAGAAATTCTAATCGTGACGGTTTCCATGAATTTTTCTCTTGAGCAAAGTGAGCCGCAACCGACGGAACTGTAAAACAATTATTTAGTAATTGTTCAACTTCAGCATCATCAGAATTATATTTCAATGCAAGATTCTTCATTTTTTCGTGGAGAGATTCTGCACGATAAATTTCTCCGTTAGGCCTTACAAACTGATCGTAATACGAATCTGAACTCCGAAGTAACCAAACAGATACAGGGTCACTCTTACTAATATCACTGATAGCGTCGAATATATAATCGCTATAAAATTTAACTGTCCTATCTCGTGGAAATATTGTTACAGCATCAGTCCATGCATGTGCGTTATGATCAATGATTGTTATTGGAGCTCCTCTTGATGGGCATTTTGACTTATATATAATCTCTCCGGTTAGTGTTTTTACTGTTATTGGAAATTTTAATTTTTTTTTTCTAGCTTAGCAACGTCGCTGATAGATGCTCCGGTATCTTTAACTGTTTCTGCCCACGCATTTATTTTTTTACGTCTTAGATTAGTTAAACCGTTTCCGCTTATTGCTTTTGAGAAATGTTCCATAACTCGCTCAGCTACGCAGTTTAGTTTCCTTGGCAATTTCATTGGTTTGAGATTATCAACGCTAGGTTTATCATTTAGCGGATATATCGCATAGATAACTGCCATTACAGGATACGCTCGTTTATAATACGGTTTATCAATACCGGTCAATGTTCCTGGCTTGGATTTGTTATTTAATGTAACAGTATTATTTCCAGTATGAAGCCGTACAGGTTCACGTTTATCACGGATAATCCAAGTATCATCATCTCTCTGCACAATAAATTTTACTAGAATAATATATCGCTGATTGTCTAGATAGTTAATAATATTTTTACCTCGTTCGTCACTCATTCTAGCATCGACAACAACACCAGCGGTGTTGTCGTTCATGATCCTGAATGTTGACCAAGTATGAGCGGCACCATCATTGCGAAATTCTTTTTTAGCTTCACGGATACGATCGGTTATATCACTATTTATCAAAGCCAGATCTTGCATTGAAAAATTAAATTTAGATTTCCCCCTGACATAGTCAGGGACGAAGTCATAGAGTTTGTCAAGATCAAATCTTGCTCCCGCCGAGACGGTGGAAGGTTCAAGACTATCTGGCCAGATTTCAAAATAATCATTTAGACAAATAATATTATATATAAAATGGAGCAAAATGAATTTGTTAAACACCTCATCATTAAAAATTATGAAGCGTCTCGTGATGGTGTAATCAGAAACTGCAGACTGAAAAAAACCAGTTGGTGCTGTTGATAATGCTGGTTATTTTAGATTCACTATTGGAAAAAAAAGATATCACTCACATAGGTTCATATTCGAATGTTTTCATGGGGTCATCGAAGATGGACTTGTAATTGATCACATTAATTCAGACCCAAAAGATAATAATTTATCTAACCTCCGGGTTGTTACACCAAGTCAGAATTCTACACTTGGAAATGCTGGGAGATGTAAAATGTTTGAAAAGAGGTCGGTTATATCCATAAATACAGAGACTGGTGAAGAGAGAATTTTTAATTCCATAAACACGGCTGCTAAATATTTTAATATTATACCGAGTTCGGTACAACGTGTGGCTGATAAAATAACTAAATCGGCTTTTTCGAAAAAATTTAAACAAAAGATCACGTTACGGTATGTACAATGAAGCGAGATAAATCCGTCATCGCTGATAGAACAGTCAAGTAGCTGTCTCCCTTTTTTTGTTATTGCGTATACATGACCACATATTTATATTCAGCGATAAGAATCGACATAAAAATTTTCCTGAAGTTGATAACTGATCGGTACATTTTCATAATAATATATAATGAATGTACCGATCCGTTATTAACGATAACGGTCTCAGATTCGCTAAATAACCGTCCTATGAAATCCACCGCCCGAATAATTTTTCACGTTTCCACCTCGTGATGTACAATGAAGCGAGATAACTCTGTCATCACTAATAGAGTAATCAAGCAGTTATGGTACTACAATCTAATCGTAATGCTTGAATATCTCTCCAGTCCAGATATCTCAACTATGTGGAAGTATTAATTGCAGAAAATATATATTATTAATGATATATACTTTCCTCAAACAAACATAGAAACCTCAGCCGTGATATTATATCATAGGCCGATATTGTGCATAACTGCTTCACATATCGATCGCAGCAGACTACATGTATCATTGTAGTAGGCGGAATATACCAGAATAATATCGATCCAACGCATTTACTAACACAGTTCTGGCTAGCTTCAAAATATATTTTAACAAGGCAGAAATGGTAGAAATATATAAAATTGCAGATTTCGTGATTTATTTTTGCATTTTATTCAGAATCTGATAAAATACTGATCACAGAATCTGCAGTGACAGAGTCAGGGCTAAGATAGCTATATATTTAGTTTTGAAACGTGTATTTGTAAGTTGGAACAATGGTGCATTCGTAGCGCGTCTGACTCTCGTACTCGAGGTCTAGGGTTCGGTTCCCCATGACTGACACATGTCGTTGGTTTGTGGCCCTGGAATGTCACTTATTTTAATAATTGGGGCGCAAGCAAGAAAGCCTCATGTTACCCTCGCCAACGTCAAACAACGTGGCGAGTGCAGTTTTGCACTTTCCCCGGGGTTTGATTTTGGGGAGATTACTATATGCACTTGAGTCCTAAAATAAACAGCAGGATGATGTGAACTCGTAACCACTGAAGGGTACCCACATAGGGGCATTCAGAAAGAATGTCCGCCGGACCAAAAAGTCTCATTAAGGTGCCTGTGGACCATAAGACAGGTCTTAACCGATGAAAGAGTGCCCTGTGGGCTTAAGGCCCCAACAAGGGACTCTTAGGGTCTTATTGGTAAAGGCTTTACTGGCAAAAGGGACCCAGTGGAATGGTAGACTGAGCATCATCCTGCTGTTTAGTTTTATTCAAAAATATATTTTTACTTTTATGTGATTCAGAATATATTTTTACTTTTATGTGATTCAAAATATATTTTATGATTCAGAAATATTTTATGATTCAGAAATATTTTATCTGATTCAGAAATACTTTCATTATAATAAAATTTTAGTTTTTATGAAATTCAGTCAGATTTTCTAAATTTGATGGGTAAGTTACCTATCAATATTGTGACTTTGATCAGATTTTCTAAATTTGATGGATATATTACCCGTCAATATTGCGAATTCAGTCAGATTTTCTAAATTTGATGGGTAATATACCCGTCAATATTGCGAATTCAGTCAGATTTTCTATTTTTATTAAGAAAATGTATTTTTATTTTTACTCTGATTCAGAAATATTTTTATTATAATAAAATTTTATTTTTTATGAAATTCAGATTTTCTGAATTTGATGGGTATATTACCCGTCAATATTGTGACTTTGATCAGATTTTCTAGCGTTGACGGGTATTATACCCATCAAAATCGTTGAATTCAGTCAGATTTTCTAAAATATTTATTTTTATTCAGAAATATTTATTAAACAAATAATTTATAATATAAAAAATAATGAACCACGAAAACATCAATCAATTATTGCTGCTATTAAGCAATTACAACACAGCGGTATAAAATTATCTGATGAGCTTGATCCTGAAAAAATAATGAGCGATTTTGAATCATTACAATTCAAAAAAATCAGAAAATAGGTATACGTTGCCTTCCGATTATATATTCATGAAGTTAATCCAGCAGGCGATGTTACGATCGCTTGCAGCAATCACGGATACGCAAGTGAAATTATTTGTTCCTTTTTCACGGGCCATCGAAAAGGTTAGGTCAGATTTATCTCACGAATACGAAACGAAAAGAATTGTACACGCTCGTATAAAACAGCTGAGAGATATTATGTCGATGACGGAAGAGTTACTGGCTAAAGATAAGG
The DNA here is from genome assembly GCA_016617855.1 of Megalonaias nervosa. Classification (NCBI taxonomy): domain Eukaryota; kingdom Metazoa; phylum Mollusca; class Bivalvia; order Unionida; family Unionidae; genus Megalonaias; species Megalonaias nervosa. The sequence goes on along the minus strand of JAECUM010046445.1, from coordinate 10,132 downwards.
ACGAGTGTGACTCTGATCATAGTGACAACGAAACTAATATGTTGTACCAGAATTTCTGATCCTGATAAAATCACGGGGGGAAAAAAAATAATTATTTGATATTTTTTTTTTTGTTTGATGTTTTCCGTAACTACGTTGACGCCGATGACGAAGTCATTACGATCTTACACACAAGTTTATATTTAAAGACTCTGACCTAAGATCGAGCAAGTTACCAGACTGGTCAGTAAGTTTGAAATGTATCCGTGATAAGAGTGGATTATGACATTTTAGATAAACAACGTTGATTGGTTCTGATACAATCAAATAACCTAGTGGGACTTGAGGTGTGAATGAATACAGAATGTATCCTTGTTGGGCCTGGTTGGATTTTTCAACGTCAACTTGATAACTGCCGTCGATAACATCACATACTAGATTGACAGCGATCGTTGATGTGATATTAACGATACCCGGTGATACATGACGACCTTCGTTGTATGGATTATTATTGTATCTGAGAATATTTGGTGGTGGGGCTATTTTTCTCCATGATTCGAAGATTTTTGGAAAACTATTTGTGATTTTATCAACAACCGATGGTTTTAATTTATTAATTCCTAATTCTTCAATTCTAATATTGAGATATGTTTTTCTGTCACTTTCAAGATATTGAGGTTCAAATTTCTCTACATTTTTAATATAAACGTGTTTAACGTATTCAACATCAATAAATATTTGATTGATATGTTGAATTAATTCTATAATATTTTTTTTATATCCCCGATGTAATATTGTATTAAATCAATAATAAGATTTTTGATGTTGGTAAATATTTGATCGAATTCATCCTTGATATTAGATAATGCGCGTTCAGTAGTTCTATAATCTACTAAAATTACTTCTTTATCTATAAATATATAACTTCTTAAATCTGGAATTTTTTCTATTCCGTCGGTAAAATATTTATCAGTGACCCAAGGATAATCATTTCGGTAACTTGGAGTTTTAATGAATCTTTGATCTGTTGTCAAAAATTTATCTAGACGTGGTTCTGGTGGACCTTCATATGGAGGTGGCCATCCTAATACTGATCTGATTGAAGACTGAAAATGTCAACGGCGTAATCAGGCGATAATATTTCAATGGCCGATTACAGCGTTGGCTCGTGGACGGTAATGGCAATCTTTGATTCTTTTCCTATGATAGATTTAATTCTGCGCTGGAATTCTTCATTGATCTGTTCTATTTGATAACTGCCCGTTGGAATACTAACTACTTGCCAATCAGGAGTTCCATCGGGTTTGTTTTTATTTGCAAATACCAGAGAGTTGTTTGGTTGTAGTCCACCAAACGATTTTGATCTAATATTTGGCCAACTATAATAAACCCGTAATTGCGCTAATGCTATCTCGGATGCTGGTATTGCAGTTGGAAAATTAATACTGAATTCAGGATTAGTTGAACTCGCTGAAATCATTGTGGTTCTTACCGGAACAGTATTAGTGACGATCTGTTGTAATAATTCCAATGACGTTGTCATTATTATACTATTATTGTTTTAAATCCTGTTCAGGAATGTTTTCATCAAATACTTCATTGTAGATCTTTATTATAATACTGAATTCTTCTTCAGATATTATTCCATCGTTGAGCGACTAAGAAATCATTAATGATAATTTAGAGTATGCGGTCGTTGCAGTATGTAATTTCATCGTGTACTCGTTCAATTTTTCATTCGTGCACGTATTTATCTTTTTCGCGATTATATTAAATATTCCAGCGATCGTGGTTGACGATGAAACAATGATTGTTACAACGATCGGCGCTGTCATCGTCAGCGTTGATAATACTACGCCGGTTCCAGCAACAATCGCAGAAACCGAATAAACGATGATATCAACGACAACTGCACGTCTACGATATTTCTTTATTTGTGCTGTATAATTATCGATGATGGTTTTTAATTTATTCTGCCAAGTTGTTACTTGATCGTATCTGTATCGCTGAACGTCTATCATTATACTTTAGTTGTTGTCTAAGACAACGGAGGTGTTTCAGCTACGAATTATATGCACCACCAGTAAGACGCTGTGGTTAATTTTTTTATCAGATGGCTCCAGTATAAATTCTTCTTCGGCGTCTTTATTTAACACTACAGACACGGTTCCAGAAAGAGCATCGGTTGAATGACGCCATGGAAATGTAGTAAATATCCTGAATTTTGCAGAACTAAATACGGACAGCCTATACACGCCAGTGACCTCCGCGGTATATTTGATAGAGTTTTTTTGCAGTGTCCATGTTGATGATCCTGATGATACTGTGTACATGATATTGCTAATTTGTTTGTGTGGAATTTTAATCAGATTGGTTTTTTGAACGATACTAGGAATTCCACTGACAATATCGGTGATTCTCGTATTTATATCTTTGAGATTTATGTCAACGGTTGGTGGACTTCCAAAACAATCATTAGTGGTTCTGTTTACGTTTCTACGAAAATTCATAAACAGTTGTATATGATTATAAAATTCAGTTCTAAGTGCTATCATTCCATCATTGATCGTCGGCAATGAAGTTGTCATATCATCCACATATTTTTTTGTTGCGGCATCTTCATCACCTGCTGGTCCTCTTAAAGTAACAATTTTATTTCCATTCGTTAAGTTCACCTGTCATTGTATCACCGGCGGATTTTAAACGATCAGCGACACTTTTTTTAATTTCATCTCTGATAGTTGTGATTGATACATTTGAGTCTCTGATTTTACAACCATCAGTAAATACTGGAATATTGTCCTTGGTAGCACCAATAACTCTACGAATTATATCGATCCACTTGATATTATTCGTCTTTAAAACACCGAATTTATCCTGAAAAATAACAATTTCATCTCGGTTAACTCCAGATAAATTCATAATATCAGCAAGATCGTCTTTGGTGGCGTATTTTGATAAATCGATATCTTCTTTCTTCTTGCCGGTGAGAGCACTAGTAGAAGATCTTCCATAAATATCAACCATTAGATGATTAGCGATTATTTAATGTATATTCGTGTACAGCTTTATGAGGTGGTTTCGTTGATCTTGATACAGAATCAAGTACTGCTAGTGCTTCACGGCAACATATTGGTGGATTCGTTAATGTTTGTGTTGGTAGCGTTGAATACGAGACTGGAATATTGCCAGTGATAGAATCACCAGTGACATACTTTAAAAATTCTTTTGGTGGTGCCGGTCCGTACGAATCAAAATAAATAATACCCCGTGGATCAATCGCGTACGCAACCCAGTGAGTACCACGACCAGAGCTTTTATCGAGATTAATAATACCTGTTTCTTTCAGATTTGGATTTTTTGGTAATTGATCACGCATAAAAACACCTCTGAAATTCTCTATATTTAATCGCGCAGCAGCATCGAATAAATCAAAGTTAGACATCGGAAAAATCAGCGAGTCCCTGGAATTCTTAATCTTTTTCCGTATCGAGATCCTGGAAGTCTCAGACCGTGACCTCTTCGTTTCCTTTTTTAAAATCCTTTTCCTGTTGCTTTCTTTAGAGCCATTCCAGCAGCTGTCCCAACTGCACCTAACGCAGCAGCTTTTTCAACAGCTGGAGCGGCTGCGGCTATTAATGCTGGAATAGCTGCGAGAAGCGGAAATATTCCTCCGGTTTTAATAGTATCCTTTATTGCACCCACGGAAAGATTTAATCGTATTCCTTTATTGGCGTGTTTAGCTTCGTTGAATCTTTTAAACTGACGTTCGGTTAATGATAATTTATTTGCACCGCTCATTTGTTCTTGTTTTAATGATATTTTTGTTCCGCATCGTGATGCTAACGGTGATTGTAATCGTTTAATCTGACCTGGAGTCAGACTGACACTAACATGATGATATGACATTTATAATTTTATTCATGATCTAATTACATATTTTCTACGGGAGCATCGACAACTCTCATTCGTCCACCAACACCTTCAAGTAACATTGTTTTATCGCTGAGTATAATAATAATAATAATAATAATAATGAGGACTTTGTATAGCGCCTAATCTTTAGAAGCTCTAAGCGCTTTACAACATTTGACAACACTTAAAAAAACATATATAATGATATGATTACAAAAATAAAAACAAACACCACGAAATTAGAAACAGAAAACATGCTGTAAATATTTAAGGTAAGGATACATTATAAGGATACATTATTAGGTCTTCAAGTCTGTTCTTGCAGTTGAAATAGGTGAGTTTTAAGAGCGCTCTTGAATGAGATCACTGTGTCTTTGTGTCTAAGTGCAGTGGGCAATTCGTTCCACGTTGCTGGGCCCTGGTATGCAAAAGAGCGTTGTCCATATGATTTCATCTTCATAGTGGAATGATGAGAATACGAGTGTCAGAAGAGGAGCGTAAGCATCTTGCAGGTGTGTACACATGGGTGAGGTCAGATAGGTATGTTGGACTGGAGCCCGTCAGTGAAACGTAGCACAGAGAACAAATTTTGTGTTTAATTCTGGATCGTATGGATAGCCAGTGCAGGGTAGAGAGCAGGGGAGAGGCGTGCTCTGATCGTGGTACTCTAAGGATGATTCGAGCAGCTGTATTTTGAACTTTTTGAAGTTTCTGAAGTAGATATTGAGACGAACCAGACAGAATTGAGTTACAATAGTCCAGTCTTGATAGTACTAAGGAACACACAAGTGTTTTAGTGGCATCAACTGAAAGATACTTGCGAATGGAGCTGATTCGTCTCAGCTCAAAATATGCAGCCTTGCATATGTTCATGACATGTTGGTGCAACGAGAGAGTACTGTCGAGAGTGACACCGATGTTTCGTACTGACTGTGTGAATTTAATGTTGGTGTTGCTGATATTTATTGTCTGAGGTAAAGGATGTGAATGAGAAAGTCTTTGTGTTGTAATCAGGATGGCTTCAGTTTTATCATCATTCATCTGCAGCTTGTTACATGTCATCCATGCGGAAACACCGAGTTTGTATAACGGTGATTGCTGTATAATTAGGAACATCTACAGGATTTCTGTTAACACGAGCTCGAAAATGTATGTCAACGACGGACTGTCTAAACAAATCCAAATGTTCCATCGAAAAATAATAAATCGGGTACAGCGTTGTAAAATCTAGCTGTGATATTTGTAAACCAGTATCAATATTTTGATCACGTCCCATAAGCGACATCAGACGATGATACGCACGCGCTACATGATTTAGCTCAAAATTCAACAAAATATCCTCAAATGGTTCCTTATGTCCGTTTATTCTCAATGAAACTTCGGAAACACCGAGTTTGTCAAATATCATAATGCTACGTGTTTGATTATTCGTGCAGTATTTTGAAACGCAATGAATATATGTCGATGCCCTGTTGTGATGCTATTTGCCACTTAAATAACCCATTAACGTTACTTTGAACAGCATCTGTGGTTGTTGTTAACCATGATAACGTCGACTTGCCGCCGCTGCCCATGAAAGCGAGTAACCGATCTTCTTCAGATATTGCTGGAGACATTACTGGCATCCACAGTGAAAGTTTTGTTACATTTACTTTACCATGAAGTGCCCTGGTTGCGGCGTCGTTAGCTCCTTCAACGTGCCATATTGCATCATCGTCGGTTGCTTTTCGTACGAGTACAACTGTATGTTTGGCTCCGAAAATAACTTTACTGACATATCTGCAGAATCCAAAAATATGTGATAACAGAATCGCGCAAGAAAATCTTCTGTTTCCCTGCAACTTTGCTCGACGTGTTTTGAATCCCAAGTTGAAATTATCATTAGCACTTTGCAATATCGAAAATGCAGCGGCGGGTCGGGCTATCATTCCAGCTGGTTGTGGGTCAGCTGCAGTATCTTGAGGTGTTTGTACCAAATTATATTGTCTTTGGTCAAGATAATAAGAAGTGTCCTTGGCAAACATCATTGACGGACCAGCTGATCTTGAATAATCGTCGCTATATCTTGCAAGGCCAAGTATCGTCGTGGCAACATCAACATCTTTTTGAATTGATTCAATATTTCTTCCGTCGATCATGTATGTGGCGCTGTCGAACAACGCCATGATACCATTATTAACAAAACTAAATTTATCATTGGCTCCGTATTCAGCATAATCTGTTTTTAAAATTTCACCTTCTACTTCAATAAATGCTTCAGCGGGTAAGAAATATCTACTTGTATCTTAAACTTGTAATTCAATTCGTCCGCGCTGATTTGGTAATCGTGCGTCGTAAGAATAATATTGATAATCACGCACAGATTCATCTTTGAGAACTAGCGCATCCATGTCAAATGCGGGATCAGGTACACGTTTGAACATGTTATGTTATTGGTCATCGTCTAATACGAAGACCACTTCCCGCTATCAGATTTGCTACTACGTTTTTTTCCCCCTCTTCGGCTAACTCTGCTAGTTTTTGATTTGTGGCTTGATTTATTATTTTACTAACACTTGCAGGCATCACTTCAGTGCTGGGTAATTTTACTGGCTGAGGTTTTCGTCGTATTAATCGTGCTAGTCTATCCTTGATTGCAGAGAATGCTTTACTAGCAACGTCACCAGCAGCGCTAATACCTTTTTCACGAACAACGTCAATAGCTTTCATTCCTAGTTGCTTTGCGATTGGTATTGCTTTTGGGGCTATCCTCGAAAATAAACCCTAACAACATCACCAAATCCATCTCCGTAAAATCTTTCATATACAGGTAATCTTGAATTTATCTCCCTGACCATGGTTGGTCTACGTTGAGCAGCGTGTATGATCATCTATTATAATAATTTTATCTAACTGTTTAATCACTGTGATAATCATCGGTAATTTCATTAATGAGAGACCGATACACGTTAATATCCATGATGCCACCGGTAAATAATCGTTGACAAATTGATGAGATTTCGTTTGTGATTTCCGGAGAATTATTACCAGCTCGTTTTCCACCGAATAAAATGTCTAATCTATCTACGTCGGCAATGATATTACCGGGACAAGTAACAAGACCACTTCCTCGAGTATTAATACCACTTCCAGTTGCGCCTTTATCAGTATCACTTTTATCCGGACTTAATAAATAATCAAGGACATCTGAGGATTCTTCTGCTGGGGAATAAAATGCTTCATCGCTGGATGATGTTTTTCGTGGTTGTGGTGATGATAACTGTTGTTGTTGTTCTGATTTCTTTTGTCGTCGTTGTACTTGCCGTTTTGGCGGTAGCGATCATGATGGTTGTTGTTGTGATTGTGCTTTTTGCTGCATCTGTTTTTGTTGTTGTCGTATTTGTTGTTGTTGTTCTGGTGGTAATTGTATAAACGAAATATAATTATCTATCGCATGAATATATCATATATATTTTGCATCACTGTTTCGAATTCTATCGGTGCTGTGGTATATGCGAAATATCCATTTGTACCAAGTTTCGCGACTTACAGAATCATCGGCGTATTCAGATTTTAAAAATTGTTTTCGATTATCCTAACTTTTTACAGCACACGCAGCTGATTGGTTTATATTTTTGGCATGTCTGATATCATTAATAACATCTTCGGTAAATTTATCAGACAGATTAACCCTGGCTCGTGCTTCTGATTCTTGTTGAGTATCACCTTCCGCTTGATCTGTTTCTTGAGTTGGCTGAACCGAAGCTATTTTCTCCGGAAGTTCTCGTAGCATTTTTTTTTTTGTCTTGTTAGTTCGCTCCGCTATTTTTTCAGTTGATTCAGCGGTTTTTTTTCAACACAGGAAGAATATCTTCAGTAGTCTTCGTGATAGGCTTAAATAATTGCTCTGCGGATTCTGTAAATCCTTCTTGTGTTTGTTGACGCTCTTGTAATTTTTGCTTAACACCATTATGAAGTGGAAGTTATTTCTGTATCGCTTCTAGTCGCGCTCGAGCTAATCTTGCTGAATGAGCTTCACCGATCATTATATCAATAATGATAAACAATCTTTTTAAATCGACAGCAGCAGAGAGGGTGAGCTGACAAAAAAATGAGAGTGAGACGCAAAGAAAACACGCCTAAAATTTGAAAAAAATAGATCAACGAACGAGTAACAAAAACGAACTAACCCTGTCGATTTTTGTTGTTGAAATATGTTTGGTTAGTGCATTCGGTTTAGCGTTATTGACCTTATTTTTAGCCCTTCGTAGGAACCTTTATTTTTGCTAACGAACCCTCGGAAAAAGTTGTAGGGTCCACCCTCTCTGGTGCTCCTTGGCTATTTCTACGATTGGATTCACTGTACGATTGACCTAGTTGTTACAAATACAAAACTAGACAATTCTCAGCATCTTAGTCGATCGTTCTTTCGTAAATAGCCGAATGTAGTAGTTCGAATGGCAGTAATCGATTTACATTTGAGGTATTACCCGAATTAGAGAATGAAGCTATGCCAGACGCCTCTATTGCTTCAGCCTCTTTTCGACCCCTGGAATCGTACGAGAAACAGTTAACTTCAGTTCTTGTAAAAGACCAGTAGACATGCTAACAAAAGAATGTCTATTTTGCAGAGACCATATGGCCGGCCTCTTCTCCGATACTTCTAGACGGCCGGTGTCTCTAAAGAGCCTTCGCTTTTTTAGTCTAAAGAGATAATCAAAAAATAGGATAATTTGTCATCTTGGTTGGAGAGTTAAGTACAACTGTGGATTACCAAGGGAGTCTTAAGTATAATTATGGTTACACAAAGGAAACCTAAGTATAATTATGGTTTACCAATGGCGATTTGAGTATAATTATGGTTTATTAAGGGAGATCTGAGTATGTGTTACCAAGGGAGACCTAGGTATGTTTATGGTTTATCAAGGGAGACTTGGGTATACTTATGGTTTAAAAAGGGAGACCGAGTATAATTATGGTTTGCCAAGGAAGACTTAAGTAGAATTTTAGTTTATTAAGGGAGAGCTGAGTATGTTTTACTAAGGGAGACCTAAGTATAATTATGGTCTACCAGGGTGATTTAGGTATAATTATGGTTTACCAAGGGAGACTTTGGTATAATTATGGTTTACCAAGGGAGACATAAGAAAAAATGTGGTTTACCAAGGGGGTAATAAGTGCCATTGGCTAAGACTATGGAGTGCAGAATTTAGTGAATAAAATTTGTGTGAATAAATCTTGTGTTATACACAAGTCACGCTATAAAAAGGAGACATGGTTGGTCCAGCCTGGACGTGTGGTTAAAAAACATGGACAGGTCACAAAATATGTGTGAGCGTTGATGGTGGACATGTACGAGAGCGTTGAAAAGGACATAAAATTGTAGGACAAGACGACATTTTTACAAAACATTGTGTGTACTACACGTAAAGCAATACTAGATCTTAAAAAAGTGGAGTACTAGCTTATGTTGTAAAGCTAATATGTTAAGATATATCCATTTATAATGGCACATACACATAAAACACGCGTAGTACAAAACAAATTGACGGGTTTTCGACTTCTTGTCCCAGGCGTCATATAGCACTTAAACAACTCTCGGAAAAACCCGACCGCCGACAGATGGCTCGCACAGACTCGCTTGTCTTCAGAAAGCACTGCAGTCACCGGGATAGTGACGAGGGAATTTGATCACCTTGCCTCAGTTGAAATCGAGGAAGAAGTCCCTCTTGATTTTTAAAAGGTAGCACAGCAACAACATACACAGGAATTTGGTATCATCGTCGTGACGTCAGGGAGAAGTTTCAAGTCGACGAAGCTGCTCAAGTCTTTAGTATGTTTCTCATCGAAGAGAACGATCCATTCGTTTTGGGCAACCCTGGCATTATACCTTAGTAGCTAAAATAATAGAGAAATAACGAACATACTCGAAGCCTCTATTCTTACAGCCGTACTGATAAGCAACGAGATTTTCCATTACTTTTCTCTGCTGTAATGCATAGACGCTTGGGTGGACTGTAACTGACAAGCATGACCCCGTGAACACAGAATACCGCAAGGGAGAAAAGGTGATTGTTATTTCGCGCTATATGAAACTTGATATGCTGGTATTGACAGTCCATACCATGTAGATGGTTACCCCTGGTATTGACAGTCCATATCATGTAAATGGTTACCCCGTAACTGTTGTTGTGTACGTCCTCTACACCGTTCACGATCCAAAGATAAATTGACCCCTTTCAGGGTCGGCGACCTAAAC
>JAECUM010046442.1:0-27502 GCA_016617855.1 Megalonaias nervosa | reverse complement strand
AACGTGGTTGTTAGAATACTTGCAAAAGTAGATTTATTACATAAGGAAAGAATAGGTTGTATATTTCCTTCTTCAGGTAATACTATATACAAGATCTTCAATTTTCTAATGGCTTGCTAAAGGAACACATCGCGGATACCTGTACATTTCTGTGATACTTTTCTTGTTTTGCATCATAAAATTACATTTATTTGTTTCAGGTTAATTAACAATAGTAAGACTTAGTACAATAAGAAATTGGAGTAGCGAATACCGTGATATTTCATACTACTGCAGTCTTTTTATTTCCGTTTCATGACGTATAAGTAGGATGGCATGGGTGGATAACAATTAGCAAGCTTTAACACTATTTGTGATAGATCGTGTTCACAATTTGTTTTCGAATCTAAAGTTGTTTGTTGGTAAAATTTAACAAAATGAATCAGCACGTTTTATTTTGTATTGTGTTATGCATGCTTAATTTGATTGTTCATTTATTTGTTTTTATTTTGTTTAAAATTGCATTACATGCTTATTGTAGTGTAAATTGTATGCTGGACGTGACCTTGTCTAAAAGTGAGTTAATGTCTGCTTGACCTGATTGGCTTTTTTAAATTTTATTTATTTTGTGCAAAAAAATAATACATAACTAAATCATTCTCCCTGTATATGGGCTTACTAGCAGGATCATTATTAATAGAAGTAAATATGTTTATTTGGGTCATAGGTTTGGAATTTCCTAAGTGAATTATACGTACTCCAGGTTATTGTTTTGTAAACATCAGGATCATTCTTGAAGGTTATTTTCCATTCTTTTTTTTATAAAATACTAATTGTGACCTGAAGTCAAGTAGATAACCATATATATTATAACTGTGAGGACTTGGTCATTTGTGCTTTAACTCTAGCACTTTCGAGTTGGATCTTATATATCATGACCAGTAGGTTTTGGCTGCAATGTTTTGTCTTCAAATTATTGGATTCAAATGATTATTTTCTCTGGAAATACAAAAGCGCTCTGATAAAATTCTTCGATAAAGACATTCACTGGAATTTATATTGAATTCCAACCTGGAATATTATTACTGTGATTCAACAAAATATCACCACTCTATAAGCTATAACAGACAGGTCATCGCCTTCAGTTTCTGGGCTTCCTTGCGACTTGTACTGACTTTTATTCAGGACTTTAAATTATCAGGATTTGTGTCTGTAGCTCCTGGATTATTTTTTGGATTTAATTCGCAATACTATAAGTTGTTTATTCTCATTTTGACTTTGTAATCGAGGGAAATAAATTATATTTGTTAAATTTTACAAAGCTTTTTGTCTTTCACTTTTTTCTGTTTTCATTTTAAGAGCATAGCCTTGAAACATATGGACGTGCATTGTAGTTGTTCCGTGGGCATGGCTTTAATGCTTGGTATTCTTTAGCAATTCTGATCGGATCGTCTGTATCATTATCTTTTGTACACGTTTTGATATTTAATCAGTCCTATAGACAAAACAACTTTAGTTTCTTGACCCCATAAGCAAGATACTCCACCTTCTAAACAATATATTTAGAACTTGCTAACTTGTATCTGATCCTATGTTTAGAGTGCTTTCCTGATCATGTGATGTTTTTGAGTCTTCTTAAATATAGAGGAATCGTTCACAATGGTTAATGTTCTCATTGAAATAATCGTGTTCAGTAATATATAATCTGTTTGTCATTAATGGTGCAAATGAATCGGCGTAAAAGCAACCAGTGCATGTGTATGTATCAATCATCTTATATAGAATTTTATATTTCCTCCTTATTTTCAATAACCATTTTAATTTTATTACATGACACCAAACTAGACGTCGGTACGTACAGGGATAACCCCAATGTTACTGGCAACTATTCAACGAAGTAGCTGACTCTCTTCGAGGGAACACAATCATCTTTTAGTCCATTTTGTAACCTGCCAAATTGTCATTTATAAGCGAGATAAGCGAGATCATAATTAGCGATGAGCTAATGTACATTACACATGGAGACAATGATACAAATCTGTATCAGCACTAGAATTATATTTCTCTTTTTCATCTCATTTCCATTCATAGTTTGCAAAGTTGTCTCAGTTAAGTATCTACCCGTTATCTCTGTATATACTCCTTGTGCATAGATGTGATCAGTTCCTGCTGTTATCCTTAAATCTCTTTAGATTGGAATTTATTTCATTGCAGATATTGTTAATTTCTGATAATCGGCTTTCCCTTTCTAGTTAGTCCTGGTATATTTAGCTGACTATTTAAGTTATTCAGCTCACATTCACCTCAATTGATAGAAAGGAAGCCTGACTGTAGGTGAAGATTTTAAAATAGAAGAATTTAAAAAAGCTCATTTTGATGTAGCTGATGATTTAGTAAATGAACAGGTACAAACAGATGTTGATTATATCTGAAAACATATCCAAACTACACTGCCATTAGATGCCACAATTTAAAGTTCCAATGTTTATATTTAAGTGTTAGATATATCCCATGATGACATCAAATCTCTTGAGATGAAAGATTTACAATACAGCATGGTTTAAAATGACCATACCATACCACATAAGAAGTATGTTATTGAAGCATGGCGGGAAGATAGTTTCAACTTCAGTGAAAGGTAATTATGGTATCACCGAGTACTAGAAAAGAGATCACTGGAAAGAAGTTGTTGGTCATATGAGCTTGTAGAATCAATAGGTTGGAAGATGTGTAACACAATTGTCCCACTATTGTCCAGGCAAATAAAACAGGATCACGAGATACTAATATACTAATATAGGACTAAATCGTTCCATCTACATATGGTTGAATCAGAAAAACTTTTAAGGGAAGATCTTGCTATAGATGGACGTTTGTACAAATCTAGATTTTCATGGAATCAGATACAAACAAATAAGTAACTGGAAGGTGTTGATATCATAATAGCGCATAGTTCAACATCAGAGTTTTTAGTAGCAACATCGTAAAGTTAAATAAATACCTTACAGCCAAATTAAATTCAATCGAACGTTTTATGCAACTGTTCAAAGAAAAGCGCTTAACATTTTATAGGATATCATAAGTGCAATATAAATGACTAAATCAAATATTTTTTTTTTAATTAATAGCAAATTTGCAAAATACGTTAACGTAGGCATTTTGGAGGGGATTCTGTTTCATCATGTGATAATGATGATCTAAAGGTAATATTTCTTTGAGTTTAGCCCCATACTTGCAAAATGTTTTATCTTCTTAAGTATTATTCTACCAGGACATTGATATATTGAAGTCGCCTTGTTGTGAATTGTGTGTGCCATTGTTTTCTTTATCTGTGATTGTGTCAAGTGTTATATTTTGTTTTGCTTCTGTTTCATGTGTCTTGAATATTGCTCGCCAGCAAAATTACCTTTGACCATATTTTTAGCCCATAACAGCATGTTAACATATAAGCATTATCGCACACATGCGCTGACATGGATGCTTTCAATTTAATCTCTTGAACTATGTTTATCACCTACCAGATAATGGACGGATTGAATACATTGTACATTTTGTACAATTATTGGTAAGTGAAACATTCTAAATTATATTTTTTGCTAATTTATTTCTCGCTGTAGCCTCACTGGTCTAGCTATGTTTAGAGTATTTTACTTTTTGGGAGTGCTGGAATATACGATTTCATTATATTGCAGTACAAAAAAACAATACAGTCGTTTTCAATCTAGCTACTATGCACAACTCTTAAAGCAAATGCGATTCGTTGTATTTTCGCACAAAAGTAAACTCATAAAGTAGCTATTTTGCCATAGTAAAGTTTAGACATTCTTGACTAACGGGATTTACAACCAAATTAAACCAGCAAATTATAATATATCACTTGTTACCTTAATCAGTTATAAACGAACTTCCATTATACGAACTCTTTTGATTTGTTTATATTTTCCTCAGTTTAAACGCGAAAAGCTGTATACATTTGCATTCAGAATCCGACCTTTACCAATCAATATGTTTATTATTATGTTTATGAAAGTATCACTTTTGGCAGGTATTTTGAATAAACAATTAATTAGTAAATACAGCCATTTATTATTCCCATGATTAACTATTGCCAACTATTTTGCCTTCCTACATGTCTAACAATATGACAAAATAATTCTAAGGAGTCAGCACATACAATATTCTACGTAATACCATATTATGCACATAATATGTAATATCCTCGTGAATTAGGTGAAAAGCTCACCATAACAAGGGATGACACAGTAAAGTAACTTCAATCAAACAATATTTTATACTGGCTTTTGCAACCGCTTTTATCCAAAGAGACATAATCTGATCAAGAAAGATATGCCCAACAACTGCGTTATTTCGCGTGTTTTATCGGAACAGAGGAATAAGTGCTTATTAAGGCAAATGAGAATATTACCTTCAAAATGATAAGAGGTCGAAAGTCATCCTTCAGGTTTACAACTTGGGAACTCAATACGTAATACAAATTTGTACTGAAGTTTTAAAGAAAGAACACCGGTAAGGCACATACATGCTAATTATTGATTATTCTAAACGATTGTCCATGGCTGTGCACTTTTATGCACTTCATACATGATGATCTTCCTATGTTTCTTTCGATTTATCTTCTTTAACAAGTATTCTGTCTGTTGCAAATGCCAATCTCCTTTACTATTTATTGTCCTCTCTCATGCTTGCATTTCATTCTCATTGCATTTCAACTACATTTGTATGCAGCCCATATTAATGAATCCACCTCATTTCGTTTCCTCAAAGTGATCTATATAGATATCAATTGATTTGATCTAAAGTTTATAGGTAAAGTGATACCAATGACGACCTGGCTAGCATCAGTTGTCATTGTTATGGGTCATGGTCTAGCTGAGTTATGGCCTAATCGTCATAGCCTCAGTTATGGCCAATTGTCACAGCCGCCAGCTTTCCCTTTCCTGGGAAAAAACTCCTTACGATTTCATTTGATTTGACAGCTTGATATTGATGATAAATCAAATGGCAAGTATTATGTTTTCAGTCTACGCCATCATTTAGCAGATTTACATATCCTGCGTTACATATTCACCTACATTCTCTTCTACACAATAACTTTCTTGCATACTATTATATAACATTAAATTTATTACGCTTCTTAATATTCTCTGCTTTGCTTGATCCATGGTAAAGGTGATTATATATATATATATATATATATATGAAACTTTACATTTGTAAGACGCTAACTTCTTTAATATATTTCCTTTTTTAAACAATGAATCACCTCTTCTTCAACGCTATACTAGTTTAAACAACAAATCTTATGATTCAGTTTCCTAGGTGATTTACACTAGTTAAGTTTGTCTATAAATATAGCTTTCAGTTTCAAAACTGGAAAATTTACATGCCATTCCCAGTTAGCATACTAGAAATTACACCGAAAGCTAATGTTTTTAATCATCATACTATCTTCAAAATTAGTATTACAATAACTGGCAAACGTGCATATTCAGATTTAAATATAACTGTTTAATTGTTTAGTTCTGGTTATATCTACACTGGCAACAGTGTGCAAATTCATTGAGAATGAGCGTACTTCCACTTGTTCTAGAGGTCATCATTAGAACAATGGAAGTTACTGTTTTCCTATTAGGACATTTAACAAAGGAACAATGGACGAACTTCATCCTGTTCATGTAGTAACAGTTGATGAAATACGGGGATAGAAAGAACCACCTATTGTTCTTTGGTTTTTGTGAGTTGTGGTCATATTTCATATGGTCTAAATAGGTCGCATTTGATATTACAGTCTACATGAGGATATATATAGTTTGTACGGGATAAAAGACACTACGATGCATTTCGCAAAGAATCAATGCAATTTGCTTGTGTCAAAACTACTAGTTTCTCTGTATTGCGCAATTGATATTTCCTGCTAAATGCAAAGTATTTGTTCAGAATTTTATATTGAAGCAAGACCAAAGGTATCCTGCGAATAAAAAATGCCTCTCCGTGTTACTGTGATCGATGTTGCTATATTAACGCAGTGAGGATAAAAGCCTTAAAACAGAGGAATATATATTATTAGGTGCTATATATACAAATATATATTTTTAGTATTTTTTTGTATTTTAGGCCATTGTTACCTTTCTTTTTAAATATTTTAACCATTATTTACACTATAAAACAGCGGAAATAATGTCTGTCAATATCTTTTTACATGACATAAGATTTAGTATAAATTTTAATATATTTAGCGTTCAGGCATGACAAATATGACCGCATTAATGCTCAGCTCGGAATATCAATTGGATTGCTATGCTACTAATGGTTTATTTTTGTGCAAAATCGTACTTAAATTAATATATGCATCATATCGTCGAAACATAAACTTCCTACTGCAGATAAATCATCGTGACCTACATATCATATCACTCCTTTTCTGCATGCGCGAGTCCAATTTCAGGTAACAGCTACGTGCACAGTAATGAATTCTAAAATGTATATGCTTCTTAAAACGAAAGACACCATGTAAATCCACTGCATGTAAACTGGGTCACTGTAGCTAACGTTTCACCTTTTAGTTCACATATTATGCTACACTGACGATCTTTCTTAACTTTGCAACTGCACGTTTTGTGGCATGGAAACGTGTATGAATTCAGTAGATACTTGTTAGAAAGGCAATTTGGTACTTGACATCTTTTTCATGGCTAAGTACCCATAACCGTTGTCACCAGTTTCTAGGAATCAAGACATCTGGTATTTGTTGATTATTAACAGATGGCAATTTATTGTTGTCACAGAAAGACAGGTCATGAGCAGATTTTGTCATCGTTGTCTTAATTCCAAATTCCATCCAGAACAAACGATTTACAATCATGGGACTTTATAGAATGATCTAATATTCAATTAGTTATGTACCTTGATCAGTGTTGATAAATCATGCATATCTGTTTCTTCTTTGTTGTTTTTCTTACATATCCATTAGACTGACAACAATTGATATCTCCAGGGAAGCAAGAGCTGGTGGCATGACCAGAAGGAATCTTCCTTTAACTGAGTATGGTTATCGTTGAAATATAATTTGAGTTTGTTTAGCTTTTCCTTCCTTTTTGTTATTGCTTTCTCTTTTTTTCCCAGCATAATTTTTATGTAGGGTTCCTAATTTCGTATTGTCAGTCGTGGAGGTACAGTCATACCACTTTAAATTTTGCTCACAATGAACACGCAGAATACGGACCGCATATGCTGCGTATTGTGTTGTTGTCATTAATGACTATAGTATAATTTCCTTGATCTGGGCTAATACTAGACCATAACTACATTAAGTTCGAATACATTTTCCATATATATAAGAAACGGTATTACGTTTCAGTTTGGACGTGAATAATGAAACATAATTAAACCAACGGAAACATGCAAAACACATAATTACATAAAATGTCCATAGTTAAGAAAGGAAAGGTTTTGTGGAATTTTCCTACGATGTACCACAGTGATTTCTGCGACTGTGTTGGTCGCGTGGTATGTGAAGTATGAAATCTTTACAATTTTTTCTACCGTTTAAAAAAAAACAAAAAAAAATAAAAACTATTGTTTATGAAATATCTCCTCTTCATCAGTTCGATAAAAACAAGAAACATATATCTTCCCTTTTGTGTTTCCATGGTACCGTGACATGGAATTCGACATATACATATAAAACGGTTCCAGTGACTACTAACAATATTACCCAGTAATATATATGTATGTATGTATGTATATATATATATATATATATATATATATATATATATATATATATATATATATATATATATGGAGTATATATATATATATATATATATATATATATATATATATATATATATATATATATATATATATATATAAGTATATATATATATATATATATATATATATGTATCTATATATATATATAACATTTCTTTCTCCTACACTCACACGGTAGCCCTCATGAAAAGAAATCTGACAATAAAACGTTAAATCCATATCATTCTTAAATACCGAATCGTCGTCAAGCACGTCCTGGACAAATTACGATTGAAACAAACTCCCTGTCACTCCAGTACAGTTAAGTACCCAATTGTATCCTTAAATTATGTGGGTGAAGTTCCTGCCGATTCTGAAGTGATTTCTATTGGATGCGAAGTGTTTTGCTGATCATTGTGCTAATTATCAACTATCTCAAATCCATCCAAGCCATGAGCATCCGTTCTAAATAATAAATGCATACTTGATTCATATTGCACGTTTTAAGTACTTTGAGCGCTGTTTGATCGGTATACTAAATGCCTTGTGTTTCCATCCCACCTGTGTGGCACGGGTACAGGTCTACCTACTGGAATAGGCGTAATGAATAAATCATTAGCACATCCAGCGAGTGAAATACGTCGCTCTGCAACAACGAGAAGTAGCATTAACAAGAACACTATTTTCAAATAAACCTGTGTTATAAGATTATGTAAATGAAAGGTTAGTTTTTATATTTTTGACCAGTCACTAACATTAGAAACGGTTGCTTTTATTTATGGGAAAAGGTATTTCTAAGAAAGATACATAACGATCTACACAGAAAGCAAGAAAATGAATGAAATATATCTTGAATTTGATTTTGAAAAAGTACCCCTACATTGAAATAGTACTTTTTTATAAACCCAGACACGTGATATCCTTACTCTTAGATCATTAATTGATTCAGAATATTGGTATCGAATATATAAGAAAGTAATACGCTTAGTCAGCTATTAGATATATGTAGTAAAACTACAAAAACCTAAACCTTTCTCATCATGACGCTATAAAACGTTTTAAATATCCCAATCCTTAAACAGACTATCATTGCTAGATACGAGGTTCACAAATGGCTCGAAACAATATTGGAGTTGACTCTTTTATCAGACGACAAATATTTTAAGGAAACAGAAACACTATAACAAGTACTACTGTAAATGTATATTGATTATACCTGATTCCTGACTATATTTGTTCCTTCAATGAATTCATATCCGACAAAGCATCAATAGGATCAATGTGACTACTACCAGCACAAGATGTACTACGAAGATGGGTACACACACTGCTCCAATATATATGAAGCACTGTTATCAATCTTACTATTCTATAAATGAGAATTGCATTACCTGAAAAAAGATTTAATAGTCGACATTATGCCCTCAAAATCAAGCTTGTTAATTCAAAGTTAGACGTAACTTCCGAAATTGTCAAAACATATACATGATTCATTTTCCTTATTGAGGTAGTTCTCATAAATGGTAACGGAATTTAACGAGCTGTTGTCAAAACTCTCTTCCCGTTTATGTTTATCATGGGCTTAAATATTATAGATATTTGTCAAAAATTAATTTAACTAACAGATTGGCGTAATTCTGCTTTCTTTTCTTATACACTGAACAAAATGTTCTCGATAACAAATGAGATTGTCAATATGTCTTAGTGAAAGATCTGAGAGACATTTCCATTTAAAAATTCGAACAACATTCTCCTTAGGCAAGTATGTTTAAAACATTATGAAGTTATAATTTTCAAAACATTCTTAAGGTATCATTTTATTATTAATTTTCGTATTATTTTGCTCCGTGTTATAAAACTTGTAAAAGCGTGCATTGAATGTATTAACATAGCTGTTTTAACAGATCCATAAAATTAATAAAAGACAGATTAGCAACAGTTTGTTTTTCGCATATCTGCATATCGTAGACGTGATATTTCCTTTCCCATTTAGTACTTATTATCGCAGTTATAAGGAAATTACTCATAATTACTATAATTACTATTCTTTTGTACACAATCTAGTACACAAGACGGACATAAAGCACGACCTCACAGTACACTGAATTTAACTATACCGTTTGTATTACAACACCACGTTCTTAATGTCAAGATAATATGTCACATTTATACTAGTCATAATTCTTTGTACCATAAACTATTATTTTATTCCCAATGACTTATCATTGAAACTATAAATATGAGTTTCATACGGCTATCGTTATCAATGATGGAGCCGATCTCAGTGTGAGACAATATATAAATATCTCTTTCTCAATCTAAACATCCCATAATCACAACCCAAAACAATCTACGGCAAGCTTGTTCAGTTTGTAATATTTTCAGGACCAAGTCTTCTTCTTGTCATGATACCCATATGTAATCAGTTTGTACATATTAGTAATTATATATGCAAATTACGAAATATGTATTCAAACACAAGGCCTTGCTGCACTTAAAGGACAGATAAGTGATGGGTTAAATATGGATTTGCCTTACATTATTACATTATCCTATTAATTGTCATATAAATGAAAATATGCCTGATAGCGCTTTCTCAGCACATAACATCGAATGTCTCGTTAACAAATTTTTAAATGACGTGGCCACATCCAAGTTTGTCAAACATATTTTTGATCGACATCATGCATGAAAATTTGCGTTTGTGGTTATGTATACAGATAGATCTCTCTGTGTGTCTGTGTGTGTGCGTATGAGAGAGAGAGAGACAGAGAGAGACTCGAAAATAGCAAGGCTTGACGTACTTTTAAAATGTCTATTTTTGAACTCTACACTATGATTCACCCATTCGTGTTTTATATCTCTACTTTGTCAGGGTCTATCAATATTGAATTTCTTCCACAAGCATGCTTAATATCTCCAAATACCAGTCTGTGCTTTTTTATTTTAAATTCTCCCCCCAGCCTTTCAACCATACGAAAGAGAGCTGTCCAATTTTTCGAAGGATGAGTATCCTACAGTCCTAGATACATCAACAAAAGGCTATGTATTTTATATATTTATACGAAATATAGCTAAATAACATGGAAGCCTCTTTCAGCTTCCGTTAAATCACAGTGTTATTCAAAACATAAAAATATGCATACAAAAGTAAATCCTTGCTTGTCGAATCTCAAGGTGAAATCAATTACTCAGTCGTACCTGAATAATAAACTCATCTTGAACTTTCCAACGCACATATAAAATGTAACTTTCATGTGAATTCGGAATGTCAGGGCCTCTATTCTACCCCCTAACCCGCGGAGTAACTGCATTTTTGAACAAGTCAAACTTCATATTAATATTTTTAGATGTTTTGTAAATTCAAAACCTTCTGTAGTATTTTCTGTCTTTTTGTGCTTTCTTTTCTTCTATCAGAGTTTTTATTTTTTGTATATACTGAAAACCTGATCTGATCACATCGGCCTCGCTTTTGTCGTAAACCAAGATTACGCCAAATAAGCTTGCAAATATTTTAAACATAAATCTCTGAGCATATCTCAGAAAGTTGTGCCACTGGGCGGGGCTAAATTACCTATAGTTAGTTTTGTTGCATTAATGCAGGCAAACAAAATATAAATTAAAATGGGCATGCCAATCAGCTTGCTGGGAATCATAACGAAGAACAAAAATAAGCTATACGGCAATAACATTATCATACATGACAACTGCAATCCCAGAAGCGTTTGCAGACATCATTTATATGTATTAAACACTCAAACACGAATTACAATAATTAGTTCTTTCCTATTTTCTTCCTTTCCTGGCGTAATTGATTTAAAGAAAGGATTGTTATATGTTGATTGTTATATGAAAGACAGTGTTGATGTTGTTTTTCTAGTTTTTCAATATTGGGAAATGTTTTGAGCTTTATGCAAACTTCAGTTTGTTTTTTGGTAAATATCTATTCATCTAACAATGGTTAAGTGTTCGACCCTATCAATCTACTTATGTACAAGACAATTTGTTCTGCCGAGCACTCAATCTCTGCTGTCATTTACGTCAAGCAAAAGAAGAACAGATGTGTATTGTACTTGAAGGTGTACAAGAAAGTGTCAGAGAAAGGCAGTAGGCCTAGAGTGTAATCTTAATAAATACAAAGATGGTACAATGCTAGTTTTTAAAGAATGTAGTGATAGTTACTGTCACGGTTTGTATATGTTGCCGTATTAGATATTGACAGTTACATATTTTAATGAAAATAATTTAAAATGCATTTAATGGTGAATTTAGTCGGAATTTAAATGCACACATAAATTGAAACGAGCTATTTTAGAAATGAATTCTCATTACTTTCCTTCTTTTATTGCAAAAGGTACAAGTTAGAATTGAATAGTTTTCTGAAGGGAAAATACATTGACAAGAAACTACTCCTATAATCTAAATTCCAAACCAACTCAATTCACTATTTTAAAGCATATTCCCTCTACACTGTAAGGAATAGTCATATATGGTAATGCCAAAATGATTCAAACAATTGTTTAGCTGATTACTGTTTACTATCTACTCATAGCATAGATTTATTATGCAGAGAAATATAATCCTGAGAGTTTGTGAATACAGAAAAAAAAAATGTTCTCAGGTACGTGAAAGTATTAGACAACACATAAAAGTCCAAACTGAGTGTGATTTTCGTACAGCATAGGTCGCACAAGATAGTCGCTTCTAGAAAATAATATTAACAGATGAGAGTATACTCACATTCTGTTAAAGCAGGCTTTGACTCAGTCATTTCGTTTGCTGTGGGTAGAACACCTGAAAGTAGATAGCGATTTAATCGGGCAATCGGATAGAATATAATATTTATTCATTATCATGATTTATATTACATTTCATACATGCACAATATACACAATACAAAAATATATACAAATCATTCCGACACACCTGGAAAGCATTTCGTATCAGAAAGAAGTCTATTGCACTAAACATCTGGGTGTCGTTTTTCGTTGGGATTTTCTTGAAGATTCAGCACAAGGTCTTCAATTAGGTCGAATGGAACTCAACACTACATTGCCACAAGCCAGTTTTACAAGTCATTTAAGGTTCTACCACCATACAACCAGCACACACAGCGACCTTGCAAGCAGCTTTTTCTACTCCAACGATTTGAACAACCGCGATCCGAAATTCCAAACACCAAGAAGACAGCCAATATATAGCGCCGATCATTTGCCTACCATAGTCAAATTTATACATGTGCAAAATGGATCCACAAATGTGATTTTACCGCAGAAATACCTCCTGACACTTTTTATAGGTTTCGATGTGATGTTTAAAGGAACATTACAAACACATATGCGTAAGAAGTTGAAATCAGTCAAACAAAAATCCGAAATTATTGGTGAGAAGATACAGAAAGAACTGGCAGATGATCACTTTTCCATATAGAAAAACATTCCCTTAATTTATACAGTACTCCATTAAGTTTACGGGAAAATGGTCCCTGTTTCATTCTGAATAATTTGTCACCTCTCGCACCCATCGGGATAATCGGCTAACCATTTCATTCCGATTCAGCAATGAGTAGTTTGCTGCGAGGTATTGATAACACCAATACATTTATAAAGCAGCTGGGTAAGATGTACATAATGTCCAAAACAGCAAAATAAATACATTACCCATTTCTTCTATTTGTCGAGAAAAATCACACATCTCTGTGGCAAATCAGGTATTATTTCGATAAATGCTTACACGTGGGTTGTAATTCCAGTAGTCGGATGTTTGGCCCTTTCCAATAAACAAAATAAAAGGTGCATTCAATAGATAATTTGTATCAACATTTCATTTGAGTAATTAAAACCTGCTTATATACAAGTTAAAGTAAGTTAAAATAAACACTTAAAGGAGCTGCAAAAGGTTATTTTATTGTCAGAGTATACAATAGTCAGGGAAATGCTGCCTATATACGATACCAATAAGTTATTGAAGCCTTAAATTTAAACATGATTATGATTGGTGGGACCTAATAGTTACAGTCAAGAGCTCACCATGATACATTTCGTTACTACGAAATAATGCACCGATGAAAATAACTGCACTTTGAATATTTGTATCTCTACAGTTAAAGTGTGCAGGCAACACAGATTTTATTTAACAAAATAGACCACTCTATCAATATCAGGGAAGAAGAATGATAAATTACAAAATTTCAAAACCAATCATCAATTGCAAAAGACACGCTCCTTTCAAATAGGAATTTATTCATCCGGGTCAAAACTAACTGTAAAAGATATACTGTCTAAACGTTCTTTATTCATTAAAGATCTAAACAAAGATTACAAGCACATAGTACATACAGGTACGGAATCAATGAATTAGTTCAACGAGTATTTGTAAAAGATCAACGATACTGTTTGCGAAGATTTTAGACTAATTGTCATGCTGCAATGGAGAAATTTAAGCAACCGATAGTTAAAGTGGTTCTCTTTAATTTCTACATTCTTCTGAAACAAATAATAAATTATCTCTTTGCTGTTAAGTTAGTTTTGAAAATATTCATCCTTGCATTTATTTATCTCTTTCGAGAACGTCCTGTTTAATTCGTCATTATGGTGGCTTTATGTGTAATCTTGTCTTCTTCCATATTGCATTATTAATTTTCCTTGTCTCCGTTATGCTATGTTGAGTGACTCGCTATTTAAATTCCCAATGATTTATATCATAACAAAGGAAATGCCCGATTTACCATATCATGATTGATTTTATATCAACGTTTCCTTCAAGCTTTGCGCACAAATTCTAATACAATGGCATCCCAAAACATATTAGACGCATCAAGAGATCCGTTTGCTATTCCTGCTAAATCCATATCACGCCGAAATAGCGCGTTTGTGCCTTTATTAAATCTGCATATGTTGCTTGGGTCGTCTGTTTGACTCCTTATTAGTTCTCAATCTTTTGCTTCAAATCATACATCTCGTTAATGTTAAAATTATTAGTATTTTCTATCGCCAATGTGGTACATTTTGTAATTTCTGTCCCATCGATATGAAGAAATAAGCTTTAACGCATGATTTGCATCAGATGTTTTAGTCACGTTTGGCTCTTCATTTGTATATTTAACTTAACAGTTTTCTTTGCTAGTATGATATTAATTTACAGTAGTAATCGTTTTAGGCGTGACCATTTTATTAATAAACTTCTAATGCCTTATCAGGCAGCCTTTTCTAAAATCGTTTAATAATATTGGAATAATAAACTTTTTCGCTTCGCAAAAGTCCCTTCTTACTGGCGAAGCTATTGCAGACTTGAACATATTATTAGGCATGATATATGTGACTGCAAGAACAGAGTTAATTATCACGTGGTAAGCAATTTTAAATATTCCAGTATCCAATTTACCCTATTTAATACGTGAAAAATTCGGGACATTTTTTGAACTAGATTTTTTAAAGTTTATTTTCTTTCCGTTCCATCGGTTCAGTCACCTAATCATTTTTGTAATAATACCAACTTTTGTAGAGCTGTAGAAGGGTCATGGTTGTTATCTGAGGATTGGAATTATCTAAGGCAATTTTACTGCATCCAATCCAATAATATAATTTGCTTGAACTGATCGAATTTTGATTTTAAGCTCTTGGACATAATAGTGACTTTTCTTGTTTTGATTTGTGTGCTTCCCATGTTTCAAATATCTGCTGCCGGTTTCCTAGCTGTCTGCCTAGTTCAAATCTAAATGGGTCATTTTCGTCCATCGATAATTGAAGAGCTGAAGCAATGATTCGCTTTGATTATATCCTTATTATCTGTCGTTTTGTCCAGAAAACTGAAATATGTAAAATAGTGTCAACCATATATCAAACATTCACTAGGTAGTCCTATATGAAGCGCTTGTTTCTCTTCAAGATGACAGTACTAGTATTTTAAATTTATTGAAAATCTAACATTATAAACCTGAATTATGGATACAAATTCTACAAATTTATGTTTAAGAGAATATGTTTATTGCAATGGGGGTTCAAAGATAATACATTAGAGAGCAATAAAGAATATTTTAGAAATACGTAGAGCAATTATGAACCATGGAATATAATTGAAATGCTAAGAAATTGTAGTAAGAATGCCTTTGAAGAAAGGAGCAAATCAGACACAAGTTACCACAGTCTTGATATACAATCACTAAATTGTATCAACATTTGGGAAACGTTACCACCACAACAATTTGTTCAGCTTATTCATGATTTTAATTAGCTGCTAAGATTACCCGTGTCCCGATAATTTTATGATCTTTCGGAGCCCGAGAAACAAGAGAAACGAATACGGTAACAAATTAAAAATGAAGAAAAGCCCCAGACATTCAGACTAAAGAAACGTGAACACAAAAATGAACCTTGATCCAATCAAAATAGCCCGTTTGCCAACAAATGTAAGGCAAAGTTCATTCGTAAGTTAATTTTCCTTTAACTGTTCACGATCGACATTATTGCATAATAGAGACATTATTGAGATGGAACGGACAAAAGACAAAAAATGTCCCATGTACTTTCATATACTTAAACCCTTTTGAAAATAAAAATAAATTATCATCTCTTTGAACCTTCCAGGAAAAGATAGAATATATACAATGTGAAGCCTTAACATAGCTGCTCAAGAGGATGGAACTTAACTTCATAATGTTATTACATTGGTCAAAAGAAGTATAAAAGTGGATACTAAAGAATCGTAGATATCTGCTGAGACCTTTGCGCAAGATTCTATAATATTCTGTTATGCAGACACATCACATACAATACACTGACGTACATGTCAAGACAATAAACACAAATGAATCATTTGATGTCAGTTAATAGTAGTAGAGACAATAAAGTATGATTACAACGAAAACATCAAAAGTGGAATATATCCTTGTATAGATAGTAAATTATTTACCCATAGAAAAAGATGTTATAAAGGGATCATCAAAATATTTCAGCAGTCATATGCTTAAAATAATACATTGTAACATAACAAGCATTTTTATATATTGCAAGTCAGTAGAGGTTGCTACAAAGTCTTTCTGCAAGAAACTAAATTGAAAATCTACCACATGGTGAAATGCTGATGGACTGTGCAAAGTGTAATGTCTGATAACAACAATTTCATAGCTCACTAACCACTCGTCACTAAACGGACCCCAGTTTCTACCAAATAAAAAACCTTTGTGGCTTCACATTTCCTAACTGCCCTTTGAAACAGACAAGAGCTCTCAGGATCTTGTGAAGATACATCCCTTGTTGTACCTACGTTGAAGTATAAACTTCGCTAGCGTTGCCAGTAAGTACACTTGGTAACATCAAAGTCCAATGCTTTCTTAGCCATTTCACGTTTCCAGTAATTGTCTAGGTCTGATTACAGTATTAATCTACTTCATTTTGTTTTAAAAAATGGGTATTTACTAATGTTTCTGGTAACATTAAAACATAAACAGGTATGTATAGGGTGGGTATGTTCCGCGTGCCAGTAATATTTCTTTTAATTTCAAATGCATTTGCATTGCTTCTTTATTTCTGTCTCTCTGCATTGTCTTCCACTATTTTTCATTCCTCTGCATTTATCTCTCTCCATTACTCTGTACATTTCTTTTCCTGTCCATTTCCTGTATCTGAAGTTTTATTTCTTTCTCGTCTCTGTGTACATTTGACTCTCTTCTTGTTATTTTTCTTTCTCCCCCCCCCCCCTTCTACAAGTGTATTTCTCTCCTTCTCTCTCCTTTTTGTTTTTGACTGACATAATTTGTTTCTGAAACGGAAGCTTTCTTAACTCTATTTTCATTTTTTATCTGCAATACTTCTAATTTCCTATCAAAATCAGACAAAACTTAGTAATCGAACTCAAGCACAATATAGAAAATAATCCTTTCCAATAAATACTGGATCAACATATGTTGTATTTCTTTTTTGCCAAAGATGATTTTCCTTCCGAAAAAGCATATTGTCTGGCGATCTCGAGCAACTCGTGCTTTTTCAAAGACTCTAATCTGTCCGGGGGTAGGAGTTAAAAAGAATGAACTACATTAGTAGACATTGTGAATGCTTGAATGTTTCACTAAATATTACTTAAATGTTAGAATTAAAAAGCTCTACCAGGGACAAAGAAAATTCTGAGGTAATTTAGATTTCAAAGCAATTTTAATTGCTCTGAAATATTTAATGGACATTCGTATCCCTGAATAGTCCACAATTTCTGTCACGACTCTATGACTTAAACCTTATAACAGAAAAGATCAAAACCAACAAAGTTTGTGAATTTCAACAAATAATTTCATTTCTGAAAATAGAAATCGAAACTATAGAAACTTTAAGAGGAACGAGCATTAGTGTGAATTAAATCACATTTATTCCTAAAACTTCCATCACCAGTATGAAGTAGTGCAGCAGAGAGGGCCGGGACATCTATTTGTTTCCCCGAGCGATCAATGTGGTGTCGGAAAACAAGTTCGCGATGTTCTTCAGAGACCGTTACTAGCGCTTCTCAAAGAAGAATCTCCAAACGGTGATGTCCCACTCGTATACAGACCAGCTGTCGTCGTAAGACAAAACATCAACTTGGGGAGACCAGGCTAGGAAATTCTTCTGCGTTTGAACATGCTATGAGCTATTCGTCTCCATTTCGTCATGGATGCGCAATCACAGTTCACGCATCACATGAATTAACGACAAAGAGCCTACGTCGTGTCTATATCATTTACGATAGTTCAGAATGGTCCAATCTTGCATATCATGCTGTGTCGCGGGTCGAGAATCTGTCACAAGTCTTCCGGGTACTACTTAGCGCACAATGGTGCGCTCAGCGACGTCAAAAGTACTAGCGTGGACATTTCTCAACCGATTCACACCACGATATCAAAATACATGGCATTTAACAGACTTTATGACATGCAGCGAGGATTATCTGAGCGCAGGTATATCACCGTGGATTACTAAATCGGCTTAGAGGACCAACAAAACAATCGTTGCAAGCTGTGCAACGACAAGATGCTATGGGATTACAAACGTATAGGTAACCGTATAATCGTTGGTATCACATGCAAACCCACGTGAGTGCTCCGGCGCTTCAAAGTAAGAAATTTTAGGCGTATTGCTGCGGCGAGTCACATGTGAAATTGTATCCTTGGTCAAACTCCATGTGGGATCAGTAGTCCTTCTTGTTCCACGTTCTCGTGCAGGTGCATGCATATATCTAACGAAAGCACTCGTGGTACCTCCCAGTATTGGTTCAAGACCAGTGACGTTAACGCACCATACTAGTGTTACTAGGATTATTTGACTGGCACTGCGGGTTTCATAGCGAACTCTCTCGTAACTTCATTACTCAACTCGGACACGACTGCAGAAAAAAATTGCTACCCATTCTAGTGATCGGGCATTTTGTTGCTTCACCAATAGTGCACGAATGTATGTCCAAATAGTTGTTCTGTAAGTGTACGGTTCAACTGTTCAACGATGGCTTGATCACGATGATCTCCAACATGTCTTTGCAGAAGTCTGACTCAGATACGTTTCATGACGGTTACTTCTCCGAGAAATGTTCCGCCTCGATCAGCCTGCAACAGACTTGACCAACGTAATGGCCCACGTGCGGATATATGCCCGAATGAGCCTGCGATCTCGGACGCTGTTTTCAATGGCAACAGTGCAGCTTGTTTCTATCGACTAGCTATATCGACGACGGTCAACGAGTATTTGTATTTGCCATCTTGTCCCAAAACAAATTGTCAACCTGATTTTTTGGTTTTCTGGCGTCAAAACCGCCCGCGAAGAATCTTTTAGGTGCTAGTAAATAAATCTGTGACAAAGCTCGTCGCAAATCAATCAGCGACAACTTCTTGTATCAACTTGAGCGGCACTCGCTAATTTGTTGATCGTTGCGGTGTCTTTCAATAATACTATTTATTAACGCCCTAGTTAATGTCTCGGGACAATTCATTGACCCACCGCTAAGTGTGTCCGGATTGAGGCTGTCGTTAATCCTCGTGCGAGATATTCTGTATGCCGGGCGAACTTAAGTTTTTTCTTAACGGGCCAATTAATTCACGATTGGCGTTGTGTGGCACAGCTAAATCACAACTACTGCATAAGAGCTCATGATGAAACACGCGCCTCCTATCTTATTGACTGGGTTTTCGTCGCGTCTTCAAATATGATGGGAATCCAGTCGCATATCCAGTCAAGTCCCACAGCCTCAGTAATTATATTCCAGTGAATGTTTTTCCACTGGGTATTTTGCCCATTGCGACGATAGAATCTCCTCCCCAAACAACGCCACTGTAGACCCATCTCGCGCCACATCGCCCACATAACACTAGGGATGAGCTCCATTTATTTTGGAATACAAACAAGCATTCGTCTCGTGTATCCGTTTCACTTCCATCGCAGACAATATAAACATATGGTCATTTTTGTCACTATTGCAGCAGTCAGTTCCTTGACATTTTATTCTCCAGCTACATGAAATTGCATGACAACCGTTTGCCCTTAACGATTTTCACATATTTGATTTTTAGCTTGGAAAACCCCTCCCCTGGTAAAACACAACCAGGCCCTACCCAACAGGGTTCATGCAAAAATCATAGGGCCGTCTAGGTGCGGCTGCTGCTAAACCTCTTTGTGAGAATGCCACGATAGGACAAGTTATACCTTGTTGCACCAACTGCACATGATCAAACGTGCTATAACATCCTGCTAGACTACAATGAGGACGCCAAGATCATCAAAGGCGACATCATTATTGAATTCATCAACATCGAATGAGCACATGCAATCAAATACACAGATTTCACCATTAACAACCTCGTCGTGAATGGCAATACGTGACGTCTGAGGAACGATAGAGATATTTTCTAAGGGCAGACACAAAATCAATGACGTGATATATGTGACACGACGATGCACACATTTCCCCAAAGTCCTCCAAGATAAAGCTAATATGTTATTTGTGTTCACCAAGGTAGACACATTCGCTCAGAAATATTCATGCCACATGGTGCAGCTACTTGGATTTCTCAAATAGATTCACAAATTGATTGCCACGCGCACAGTCAACCTGACACATATATGTTACCATAACATTCCTGTGAGATAGCTGATTGGCAGTGAGAAAATATACACGTGTTTTAAAGATGCACTTGCAATATGACACGAACATCGCGACTAGCTCAAGAGAGTCTGACAAAGCTACAACGGGATTTACCAACGCGTGTTACAGTCAAACAGCAAATACAATCGCGTCAATCTCGCAGGATTCGATCAAACATTTGCCCCGTCGATCAAAGGCATATAAACGCATTAATGGGATGAAATTATAAAATCGCAGTTACCGTCCACGAGGCGCAGCAAAGTTTGGCCAGAAAGAGAAAATCTGTGATTGACCACGTCTACGCAGTATCCTTGTGATATTGATAGAACAACACTACATGCTGGCGGTCTTCAAAAAACAAGTATGGAGTAACGCTGAGATTCTCGAACACACAATTCGCGAGGGTCCGAATAAAATACCACCAACCGAGTGACACATGATTCATTTAAAAGAGGCACCCAAAGCTCTTCGTTAAAGACAAATAGCGCTATCTACATGTGATGTCGCCGATATAGCAAACTCCGGTGGTATATTCCTCTATCTTGTAGAAATAGCAGCGCTGCTGGCAGCTAAAAAAGCCGCCATCATTAACACTGCACCAGGAATTGAAACCGCCACTTGGAACTGCAGGACATGCCGACACCAAAAAGCATAAAAAAGCAATCCTCCTATATATGGGACAGAAGTTATAAAGGGCACTTATTGCCGAAGCAAACTTGAGCAATCCGATGACAACATTGCACGAATATATGCAGCTATCTTAATAATTTACTACATACGGGGAAATTAAAAATTGCAGTAGTCGAAATAACAATATTTTCACATATATTTATGGGTGATCAGAAAAACGCGGAATTATTTCCGTGGACACATCAAACTTCGCCGCAAAAGACGATTTAGTTTCGATAGCGAACTACACAGGAGATAGATAAGGAGGAACCTGTCATGTTTTGAAATCAGTGTAGCCACATTAAAACTAGCAACGTTAAAATGACTGATAATATTAGTAAAATACCAAGGTCGGTCGCCGAAATCAACGATGTTAATAAAATTAGAGATTTTGGTTTGTCACGAAATGCAAAGTCGCATTTTAACTCGGCAGAGATACAATGCATGGAGAACTCAACATAAACAACATGAAAGTTATGCTGTGCGTGGCCAGAACGTGACCAGGACGCGGCGACAAAAAGTAAGTTGAAGTCGAAATTGCTTTGCCTAAATATGAACTCAACGAGCATGTATAGGCATTTAACCGTTTAAAAATGTATAGAACGAATATGTCTTAAGTTGTTGGACTTGTATACATAATAACGTGATTGCATACTGGCATGAATCGAATATAATCGATCCTAAACTGTATCGACGTGATAAAATCAATGACGCAGATACGGAATTGGAAACGGAAATCGACAACCGTCAGCGAATACTTCAGCGATATAAACGTGTAAGTGGAATCATTGACGTCGCAAGTGGTATACCATCCGTATTCACGGTAGGTCTTAGTGTAAATGACATTGTACCACACCGATTGTCGGGAGGGGGGAGTCTGTTTGAATAGCCTCTCGATCTGCTTATATTATTGCTGGAGCAGTTGGTACTGGTGGAAAATATTATCAAAGAGACTTCATACAAAAATGAGTCGTCATCTCGATATCATGACAGCGGCGGAAGGTAGTTTGTGTAGGATTACGCAATTATGTTCAGAAGCCGTTGATGACTCCACGCTGACCGCAGATGAATACGCCGCTTTGTTATCAAAGCTGTACAAATTCAACTCAATACAATAAGAAAGTCAGAGGGTAATACATTTACATTTTGCTGTAATCGTGCAAAAAGACAAATAAAATTACTGTTTTTAGCACGTAATATTTTTGTCTTAAAACGGTTATATTATAGTCCCACATTTTTGCTCAATCATCGTCGATTTATAACTCGCTTTTGATATTGTTGTTCGACGTCAGCTCAAATTTCGTCAACTATGCAAGCAACTGTAACTAATTCATTAAATTGTATATAGTCTCAGGCATAGACCCTTAAATTTCTTTGATACGTTTGCGTGTACATGGTAGTGTACAACAACCGTTTTTTAGCTGTAGTTTCTTATCAAACTTTTCTCAATTGTAGCTGCCAGTCAGATTTTGGAGGACAGGTGGCGTACATTTCCTAGAGTATCAGATCTATTATTTCGATGGTCGTGTTTAAATGGAATTAATTTGTTTAAATGACGAAATTAATTTATGTAAATGATTTTACAAAAAGATGAAAAAACATTTAATTGCTCTTCCTGGGCGTACACGTATCACAGCAACAAGAAGCCCAGCTGACGCATCTGATATTAAATGATCATCATTTTTGTTGCCCTACACTGGACGTCCCGTTGGTAACAAATTGGTGATGAGGCACCAGCTCGGGGCGTTTACGGCATCAGCGATGGCTCCACACAAATGGTAAGCTCCCCTGGAATAGTAATAAATAGATGGCTATGTTCCTAAACCCTCCTTTCTTCTAGTGTTTCGAATGAATTCCAGTGCTTTTTCAAATGAATTCCAATCTTTAATATGCTGAGATACTGTCTGCTTGGTAGAAGATGATTTCCATTTTCTTTACGTTTGTTCAGTAGATGACCATTAAGAAAGAAATATTTTATTGAAGTTGATTATCTTTATCCGTCTGTAGAAAAGTGTGTATCCCTCATGAGTCATAGGAAAATATTAATTATTAGAAATCCTTCTTATTATATCACTTCAGTTTTTCATCTGAGATAATCTTTGACAGCTAATACGAATGGTGAATGATAAACTTAGTAACAATGTTATAATTATATGCACTGATTATTTATAGGAAATTATGCATGCAAACACATGTTGAACACCACATTTAATTGTTTTACACCATAGCACACGCTATATTTACTTGTGTTGTGTTTTGTAATATGGGTCGTGGCCTAAATTGCTGAATAAATTATTATTATTATTATTATTATTATTATTATTATTATTATTATTATTATTATTATTATTACCACTACTACTACCACTATTATTATTATTATTATTATTATTATTATTATTATTAGAGAAATCATACTGGCTGAGTAGTTAGTGTGACAGAAACGCAGGGGAAAGAGTGCGGGTTCCAATTAAACCTTCTGGACAACCGATATTAGCTACCGTTGTTTGTCATTTGGCACGTTATTCCTATTTCTTTTGTTATATGACCTACTTGTGTCGATGTGCCTTAAAACAATTATTAATAATAGCCCTTACGCTGTAGTTCGTTTTTCATATCGGTCTGTTCAATACAAACAGCAGATTCCGTCATTTGCATCAAATGTTACTGACAGAACAGTGATGTTTAACAGCATTGGAATACATAGGTGACATGCGTATTTTTTAATCTGAAGGAGGATAAGGTCAAGCTGCTTCCTTTATTGGAACGAAAGCATTTTTATAATACGTGCACAAGAACTGATCTAAAGAGGATATACATTCATTATTTCGCTAAAGAAAAAGATATATCAAGACCCTAGAATAAAAAAAAAAAAAAATACAGAGTACATATGACACATTTTATTTATACCACATTCGAATAGAAAGCAGACATTGTTATCAATTACAAAGTTTCCAGTTGTCTAATTGACGCTTTTCAGGGAATAATAAATCTGTCCATATTCCTGCCATTTGTACAGGGTATATAATGTAGTTCGGCATCTAATCCAAATTCCGTTTAAGTTGTTATATTCCTTACTTTCAATTGTTTCTAAAACATTAATGAAACACCCAGAAAATAGTCCCTGGAGATTCAGACGATACATCTGGTTTTAAATAAGTAATTATAACCTTTGGACAGCCGATGATGGCACAATTAAACTACTATCATTTGCATCGATCGATACCCATTAAAAGCAGCGAAATATGTGGAAAATGGATGAAGCGAAATGACAGGCAAATGTGAATAAGGGAGGAGGAAGAGAGAGGTGCCTTTCAAGCATCGAAATATTTTTAAAATATTATGTGTCTTAACCTTGATGTAGGTGAAGAAAACGAAACAAAATATCAAAAGGATTGTATTACGTGTGTATCTGGAAATACAATTTATAGAGTGGTCATTGTCTCGCCATACATGTTTAGTTTCGCATCATTAAAATCATCTAACAACGTAGAAACATCGTTTGGAGATTGCACACTTAACATCACAAGGATTTGGACTATTTAGTGTACGTTAATGTTCAGAGTTTTCATCAGATTATATTTTCCTTCTCAATACACAGATATCCAAATGTTTTGGCATTTTGTTATCGCACGATGGAGAAAAGAGAGAGATAGAATGGAAAGAAGCTGTATAATTTCCGTGAAATTGTGTACTGCTTTGCATTGGTTCAAAAACATCAACCAAACAGAGCGTATGGAGATTACTCTGATTATTTTCCTTTATCTATTAATGATGAATAACTAAAAATTCTGAAGTGGGTTTACGTGATTAAAACACAAGCTCGTAGGCTATGGGACAACTCGATTTGATATACGTATGTTATCATTGGCAAGTAATATTCATCAATATCTTGATTCAATGATAACATTCGATTGAATTCCATGACTGTTAAGAATATACTACTAAGAAAAGTTAAATATCCTTTTTAGGTAACACCTCAAGAATGTAAAAATGGATTTTCGATATCCGATGATTCATTTCCATATTGAAATTTTGCCCTAGAATAACATAAAAGTTCTCATACATAAGTTCCATGCCTATGCTTAACGATTACTAAAAGATTCATACCTTAGGTAATGATAGATTGCTTCCTCACTGAGAAATCAATCATTTGCAGATAGATATGTCTTTGATGGCAGCGATTTGGAAATCAGTTTACATTAGCTTTAGATTGTTACAGAGTTAGAAAACAAATGTTTCAACTACAGTTATAGGATAAGTTCCTTTACAGTTTGGAATAAAGAGAGTTTCACGTTCACTTGTCTTTCCCATGGTAAGATAAACCTATTATAATTATCAGCATTAGGAAAACCACTAAATATCAAATGGTTTTGACAATATAAATATATTTGCACTGTCAATTCTAAATCAGTGTCAGCATAATCCTTTCATGCGATGCCAGAGAATATTATTGGTTCCTTTGGCTCCATATTCTTGATAGCACAGGCGGCTCCATCTTTATCCTCAGATACCTGGGAAAAGGATAGTTGTAAAGGTTGGTTTTCATTATTGTAGACTGCTCATTAATGCAACCAGAAAGGAAATGTAATTCTTCGTGCAGAGCGGTTTTTGTGAAAGAATGAGGTCAGTTCTAGAGGACAGGATTAATAATAAACTACTGCACTTGTCACCATGTCGCAGAATGAACGTCATACTTGGTCACAATATTGACTTGTTTCCTAGTAAATATCACCAGAGAAATATAAATAAAATACCATTCCATTTGCATATTAGGAATTTCTGATGAAGGAAGAAAACTCGGATAAAGAATCACTTTGCACTTATGAAATTCATTTATAATACACATGAATCACATGCAATAATTTGCTATTGAGCATCCGTGAAGGAAGTTAATCTGCATTCTGTAAGGATCTGATTATTTAAAGGTAGATTATTTACGGGAATAATGTTTCTTTATAAGGTCCATTGCTTTAACGCAGATGCTTTAAAGACATAGGTGAAAACCAATAGTCAAAGGTAACAGTCATATATGACTAGTGTAGTGAAATATCCCAATCATATTGTCTGAATATTTTCTGCACATATCCTAGATGCTAATATTTCATTCATGTAAATACAGTATGAACAGATAACTTAATGAGGTTAGAAAGTCATTAGTTCAGTCATGTCAGATACATTAATCACAGTATGCTCAAAAGTAATATTTGTATTAGGGTAATTCAATTTCTTTATTAAAGGTGTTTACTACTTTGCAAGCTACATTAAACCGTAGTACACATCAAATATTCACATGTTTCTGCTGACATAATATTGAATGTTACGCAAGGACTTCAAATATCAAGATTATAATACCACTAAAGGAAATGACATTCCACGTAGATTAAATATAATACATGATCATGACACACATAATAAACATGTAGTGCTAAACCAAAACAATTATGTATACAACAGCTATTTCCTTCGAACAATGATATGATAAGCTGAGGTCTGAAAGAGAATCCGTAAAGAAGAAAGAAAGGCAATACGAAAAGCACGATTACAGATCAGTTGCATGTCAAATGAGTATCTCGATACAAAAAATCAATTATGAAATAATGTGATTCATCGACAGATTATATTTATATTTGCGAAACATTTGTGAACTACAGCCAATAGCCTGAAGGTTGCTTGAAAGAATTGAAATACTAGATTTTAGATGTAAAATGTATATTTCATGGTCGCATAGGAACTAAATCATTAAAGCTTGTATTTTAGTCAGATATCTCAATTTTAAATTGTGATAGAAAATAATGATCCATCCTGGCTCACTACGGTGGCTTCACATATGTTTGCGTGTTTCCACTTTATATATTCACACGTTTATTATTTACATAGTTTCAAATATACTTACTGTGGCGTCCATTGTAGTTATCTGATTCATTGCGGTCTCAATTGTTTCGTATCCATCGTCGTCTTCAGTTTCATTAACAAGCTCATG
>JAECUM010046440.1:0-35218 GCA_016617855.1 Megalonaias nervosa | reverse complement strand
TTTCGTTGTTTGGTTCGGTCCGATTGTTGAATAGTTTTCCAGGCTCTTTTCCATTCTACCGTATCGTTCTTGTCGGCATACGTTTGTCCCACCACGATGGCACGGGCTAAACACACCTTGTCTTTTGGATTGTTAATTTGGACGAGACTACGCTTGAGGTTACGCAAGTTGTCTACCAACATCAACTTTTTTTTACCTGTCCCTTGGGGAAGAGACACGTGGGTCATGTACAGTGTCGCTTTTCCGTCCGTAATGTGAAATTTGTCGTTGGCTTGTTGTACGTGTTGAATCTTGTCCATGATTTTGGAAGGTGTCAATTCTGTTGGACTGCTAAACTCGATCCAAACGGGAGACTTCAAATTGTCGTGATGAATAGAAAGTCTCAAGCGATCGTCTTCTTTGGCTCGACATTGCTGTTTTAGTGTGGTTAACAAAGAATCCCACACATCGGTGATGAACCCTTCTGCTTTTTCCAAGGGTACGTCAGACTTGAAATCTTTAAACTTCACCGCGTACGTGTAGGCCGTGGTTCTAAATTTTCTGGAAGAGCGTTTGTCCGTCTCCCGAATATGGTAGTACTTTTCAGGGTTTACGGGTGGTAATGGACTTTGATTTGGTGTAGACTCTTTTGGCTTCGATTCTGGTTCACTCATCTCATCTTCAAAATCGCTGGCATGAATTTGTGCCAAGACTTCAGCTACTGTGCGAGGCGATAAATCACGTTTCTGCCTCTTACTTTCTTCTTCTTTCTTTTCGAAATGATGCGATCGTTTCATCTTGACGGCAAAAGTCAAATGACTACCTGTGAAACACCATGAACCCCTATATATCTATGTCAGACCAGGGCATATATAAAGGGCTAGTGACTCCCCTCTCAGTATTCATTTCACTCTCAAGCCGACCAGCACAATGGAAGAACCCACACAGATCGAACTTCTGATTAAAGCTTTGCGAGGTGTCATACGAAAGTTTTCTTCAGACAAGCTGACGGACTACTCTCCTTCCTTTCGAGATAAAAGTAAAGATACTTGCTATATCTGTCAAAAGAAAGGGCATTGGGCTACAGAATGTCCAGACCGTCAAAGAAGCAAGGCCATTGTCAAAAGAAACAAAAGTCAAGATACCTGTTATCATTGTCAAGAGAAAGGACATTGGTCTTCAGAGTGCCCTAAGAAACAACAGGAGCAGGAGAAGGAGGAGGAAGAAGAAGAACCCCGACACGTTCAGAAAGAGAAGACAGAAAAGAAAAGAAGACGAGAAAATGTGAGGAAGAAGAAGAGGAAGAAGAGGAAAAAAGTGTAAAAGTGAAGAAATTGAAAAAACAGAGAGAGTGAAAGAAAAAAGAGACAGAAGAAATCTATGAACTTTTTTAAAAAGTGTTGTGTTGTGTTATGTTGTGATATTGAATTGTAAAAATTTGTAACAGAATAGACCAAACTGAAAAAACGTAAGTGTCTCTTGGTTTTCATTATTTAGAAATAATAAGGACCTACACTCATACACTCACAACACGTACATCATAGGGTTAAAGAAGGGATTTTGAGTTTTAATTGATTTTTGGCAAAATGAATAGTCCCTCTTTTCGAGAGTATTGGGTAGCCCTGAAAAGGACTGTTGAGTGTTTGTTTTTTCCTTAGAACAAACTCAGGAACGAGAATCAATTCGCTTTAACTGTCTTAAGCTTTTGCCACGGCCAAGGCCTACTTGTGGACTTGCTCCTGTCAATGATCTAGTAGATATCACTAGGGGTGGTATCTCTGGTGTAGTCACAGGGTTAGGTTGTTTGGCTCGGGAAGGTCTTTTTCTCTTGGGTCGTAATAAAGAAGTCTGATACATTTGTTTCAGACTTCTTAACTCGGCCAAAATGTCCAAGAGTACTGTGACCGTTTGACTTTCGCTGTTCTCCTTCTCTCCTAGACTTTGTTTCTTCTCTACCGCTTCTTCTTCCTGTTGTTTCCTTCTTGCCTCTTCTTCTTCTTCTCGCTGTTTCTGTTCAAGAAGAAAT
Source organism: Megalonaias nervosa (assembly GCA_016617855.1). Classification (NCBI taxonomy): domain Eukaryota; kingdom Metazoa; phylum Mollusca; class Bivalvia; order Unionida; family Unionidae; genus Megalonaias; species Megalonaias nervosa. The sequence continues at coordinate 33,213 of JAECUM010046440.1, read as the reverse complement.
ACTTGCTCTGCTTCTTTCTGCTGCTGTAAAAATTTCTCCAATTCTTCTCTCTGTCTTTGTTTAAAATCGTCGACACGTGGTAAAGAAGGAGAAAGTGGCGAAGGTACTGGTACCGGAACAAATTCTTGGGAAGAAGATAAAAAATCTACTAAATCCCAGTTGAAATCAACCTCTTCGGGAAGTAGCACTGTGTTCACTTTGGTAGCTGCTGCTGTACCATTACTTCTCGTCTCCACAGCCGGTGCACCCCAATTCATTGTCTTCTTAGGTTCCGTCATGTTTCACAAAACACTACCGCATCGATTCACGGCGCACAGACGCTAGTGTGCCTATATAGGAAATGTGACGTCACAGGTAGCTCTCTTCGGATTGGAAGACAGACTCCGCGAAGTGACTGAATTTTGTAACGCGTGTTAGGATTGGTGAACCCTTTCAATCCGTTTCGATCCGGTCTTCCAATATAAATAAACGCGGTTCACTTCATTCCCTTCACCTGTTCTCGTCACAGAGAAGATGTTGATCGACGTAGAATCCTCTACTTTGGTATCCTCAATGCTGTTCCGTACAGACTTACCCATGTATGTGAAAACAAAATGGACTGTCATCCGGATCACCGGGGCCACTCTTTGGAAAAGAAGATGTTATGTGGAAAGACAAGGCTGTCTTAAGCGGACTCTCATCTACGGACCAGAAGTGAGACACAGTTTAAGACAAACTTTGAGAAATTTGAGGAAGATAAGAAGACCTATGCGATGTCCTGTATGTTAACAGAATGGTGTTAACATCACATAACAAACAACGGCCCTTTTCAGGGCCACTTCCAATGCCTCGAAAAGATCTTAATTTTCATTTTATCTCCACCCTAAACGAATATATATATAAAACCCTTCCTCTACTAAAAAACACGAACGCTCTTGATTCGTGTTTGTCTATACCCCTCTCTCAGGTAGCCTGACGTCACAGTACTTCTCTTTTTGCTACATTGTTACCAGTATGACGTCATGCCACCTGGCGCTTATCGCTCTACAAACCCACAGTCTCCTAGTAGCCGCTCTACCAAATTTCCATTGACGCTATACAGGCCCAGGGTGTTCTAGTCCCTCTACCCCATTTTTCCATTGACGCTATACTGGCCCAGGGTGAGATTTTATTTCTTGAGGCTATACTGGCCCAGGGTGAGATTTTATTTCTTGAGGCTATACTGGCCCAGGGTGAGATTTTATTTCTTGAGGCTATACTGGCCCAGGGTGAGATTTTATTTCTTGAGGCTATACTGACCCAGGGTGTTGACCTACTTTCTTGAGGCTATACTGGCCCAGGGTGTTGACCTACTTTCTTGAGGCTATACTGGCCCAGGGGGGGTCTGTAATGCTAATTCCCATTGAGGCTACGGTAACCCACTATACTACTGTAGTCTTCTCCATCGCAGGAAGATATCCAGACTGCTCCTGCGAACGGAGCGGATAGTGCATTGAAGACGATGATGAACGGGGGCCCTTCTTCCTCCCATGAAAAAACGGAGACTTTCAACAACGTCTCACGCCTAGTCAGACCAAAAACAACAAAATGGAGAGTCGTCATGCACACCCTGTGCACGATACGTAGTTACGATGAGTGTCTCACGGGGCCTTCCTATGCCTACACCTGCCTACAACTTGCGTTATTAGCAGCTCTGAAAAGATAAGTACTCACACAAAACAACAAATCAATAACAATAAATGTAGACAATACTAACTCTAGCACCGATACAGCGAATGGGAATACAATTAGATGACGCGACACTTGTCAAGCAAGGCGAAAAAACCCCAAACAAAACCCCTTAAAATTTACAAAACGAACACAGATTACACTCAGTTAAAGCAAGGGCAGAGACAAACAGTCAACATAAAAAAGGTAGGTGAGGGACGTTAAAAGACAAAAACGAAGGCAAATTTCGATGAGCGATATTGCACACCCGTAACGTAGTCCTAGGAAACAAGAGGACGGTATTCCATATGTTGGCTTTGACTGAATAGTCAGACTGGGGTCGTGTTCTTTTCACCCTCCAATACTAATAGGAGGAGGGCTAAAAGTTCCAGAAAAGGTAAGCAATGTAACAGTAGCAAGTATTGCAATACTGCTTTTAAAACAAGGCCATAGTTTCAGAAGTGTGTTCAAATCTATCTTTCGTACTGTCGCACCGATCGTAAAACCTTTGTTCACGAAAGACTACCCGCTTTGAAGCGCCATGCCATGTCGCAAGGAAAACAGACTCATCTAAAACGTCACGGTCGACAAACAGGATATATTTTATACAAGAGTTACTTAGTGCCGGAAATAACTGTATTTATCTAAACAGGAAATGATCGCTTGGTACCGTCCATGAAACCAAACCACACATCTGTTGCCCTGACATCCTCTCTGCATCAAGCACCATGCAGGAATAGACGCTGAAAGAAAGACCACAAAATAGACGTAGAATGAATGACCACACAATAGACGTAGAAAGAAAGACCACAAAATAGACGTAGAAAGAATGACCACACAATAGACGTAGAATGAAAGACCACACAATAGACGTAGAAAGAAAGACCACACAATAGACGTAGAAAGAAAGACCACACTGATACGATGAGGCAAAATGACGTCAGATTGCCAGAGACTCGGACAGATTTGAGTACCAAGTTAAACACTGAAAGATGATGCAGCAAGATTCTTCCGAATGTTACAAGACAAGACAGAACTGGATATGTTTGTCAACCCACCCAAAATGATGAATATGCAAGAATCTCGGTGGGTAGAATATCATACTGGGTCGCTATATTATAATGACAGCTTCCTTTAGTTTCAGATCAAAGGGCAAACCGATCAATACATTGACATAAATTACATTTACTTTCAAAAACCACAACACAAATCCAGATCAAGACGAAAAGGGCTTACTAAAATCTTACGGAAACAAAATAAGTTTATTCTTCATTATTATTTTTGTTTATTTTATCTCTCTCTCAAGATCGATCGAAAAATGTTGTATTGTTACGTCCGCGCGACCAATCCTAAACGCCTCGCGCCAAGAGTGCAATTTTGTCCCTATACCGACCTCCATAACAACTAATGTGCAACACTTCCTCAACGCAATTGGAACATCGCTCAGCCATTCCGCCAAGAAAATAAATAACTTCGGAAATAGTTACAGAAATACACATAAATCTGATGGGTCATTCGCAGCTTCAAAATCAATCCTACGGATCATACCTCAGTTGTAAGCCTTTTGCTGCCATTGGTACCACCTTAAATATTTGCCTAACAAGGATTGACCGAGCAGCTACGAATGCATACTTTTTTCTTTTTTAATTTGCAGCTTCTTCATCAATCATACGGTCAATCGTGGAAATAATATGATCCGAATATATTGCAGTTTCTTTTTGCTCGGAAATTTCCTGCTAGCATAATGCACGAGACATTGGTTTCTTATGACGCAATGACCTATTGTTTTTATCTCCTGGATAATCTTTATTGCGTGGGTTTAACCCCATTTTTCAGCAAATGATCGGATATATATTGCGGCCAGTTTATTTGGTGGATGATGTTGTTGTTGTTGTTGTTGTTGTTGTTGTTGTAGGGTTTAACCCCATTTTTCAGCAAATGATAGGATATATATTGCGGCCAGTATGTTTGGTGGATGAAGAACTCGAGGAAACACCGGGAAGATCGACCGACCTACGGGATGCTACTGACAAATTTTCTCACACACCCACTTTGTTCAAGCTCGAAACTCAGATTCAAGCGGACAAAGGTGAGAAGTCAGTGATCTAGAAAGGCGAGCTCCTTAGACCACTGGCCAATCGGGACCCCTCTCATTTACGAAGGTAAAATGAACGACTTGGTGTTTAGCAGCATTCGCTCCAAGATTTTGACAGAAACTTAAAGTCACTCAATCTGATTAAAATCAGATCTTCGCTATCCTACGTGAAGATCTGTTGAATACCACTTACGGGTCATGTTCTGGTGACCTTTGAATTAGCTAATGGAAATGCAGCTTTCAAAAATCTGAAAGTCAATCAAATCGTTCGGTACACATTCATGCTCTTTATCCTCACTGCTCAGTCTCCAAAACGCGAAGATATAAGATTTTATCTGATTGGTTGATAAAATTAGCGATTATGGTAATAACATAGGTTACCAGAACATGACCCCTAAGCGGTCGCTGTCAGATCTTCATGTATAACAGTGAATATCTGATTTTGATCAGACTGAAAGTCGTTATACTTAATTAAATTTCATGGGCGTATTTACACATTTTGAAGAAAAGAACTTTCGCTTTGCGTTTAAAACGTTACTGACGATGATAATACCCCCTTGATAACCCCATATATACTAATCTTTTTATCTAGTCTAATATATTTCATACGGTTTTAACATTATATATATATATATATATATATATATATATATATATATATATATATATATATATATATATATATATATATATATATGGAATTATAAATATACACCAGACAGAACGGAAAGTGCTATCCCTGGATTCTATAGAAGAATGCTTGATAACAGTAGGCAGAATTAATATTTAATACAAATAATACTATCATACAGGTTAGAGAATTTTTAATTCGTACTCTACGGAGATTCTAACCCAGGTCCGCGGGTAAACGGCACCCATCGCCTTACCTGCACACACCAGCCCATATTCCATAACGACTATGCACGCATCACCAAAAACTGATGCGACTGAATCGGTGTTATATACACTCGTGCGTAGCAGACACACTCGCATGACGACCTAGTAGTTAATTCTCGCATAATTTTTTTGGTGATGCGTGCTTAGTCGTGATGAATATGGGCTGGTGGGTGCAGGATGGGTCTATTCTGAGAGAAATAGGTTATGATCATGTACATTTCGAAATTTAAAGTTCTTCAGTTTGAAATATCATTGTGTTTCCATAGGTTTACATTGTGATTTGAATTAGAATCGTGAGTCCTACACAGTCGTCTGTAAAGCGAGCAATGAAAATTAATATTACATGAGGTAATACCTTCATTACATGTCAGTTTGCCGGGTTGTATGGAATGTTGTAACAGCAACAAAAACTCTAAGCCAAACATGTAACAATACAAATATATCGCTGATCTAAAGTTCAAGATCTGGAACAATACCCGTGTTCTAACTTGTGACCTCATGTGTAACGATAGAAGCTCTCATGTGCTTATCGTTGCAACAAAACTGTTGTCTTTTCTATTGTTATAGTTAACAAATTGCAACCAGCTGTTGATAAGAATGAAACGTATCATGGTCACAATCCCAAAGTGGATTTTAGACTATATATATATCAGTATTTCAACATCCAATATACATATATCCTGTACTTATGTAAAAACACCAATCTCCTACGTTCTAAAGCAATATACTGGCCAGAGATATAACAAAAGATAGTGAAGACTGGTGTTCATGTGTCATACTTTAAAAAGCTACTAAATTTAATTTAATTATTTCTCATACTTACCTCAGCTCTGCTGATAATGACCAGATATAGACAGCCAGAACTATTATCACCGGTTTCGGGTAATTGTCAAGGGAGACTACTTCCGCTAAACTGGAATCCACACTATGTATTGGTGTACGTGAAATAATCACATACAACAGCATTGCTTGCACATTTATCAGACACGCCACTATATCGATAAATCTATAGATGACAAACCAATCAACGTTACGCCATTCTTTTAAAGTGCAGGTGATAATTTGAGATGAGAGAGAGGAGAGAGAGAAGTTTTTTTTTCTCAGCTTCTGTAACACATCAGCTCGCTTGCAGGGTAAATTTACCAAAGTATGAAAGTACAGCAGAGAAGAGTATTATCATATATGACCAGTCTACCTACTTGGCGCATCTACTTCGGGGTAGGGGGCGCTACTTATTAGAACGGATATTTTTGAACATCGGAATGACATTTTGCAAAACCAAAACAAACAAACAACAACAAGATTAAGCTGAAATATAATTTATATTACGTTGATCAGTTCAATAAAAGTACAGTTGTAAACTTGAAATGTGGTGTTAGCTGTTTGATTTATTCCTGTTCATGCTGTACCTGAAATAAGATTGCAAGATACACACTTAAATGTATGTACAATAAATACTGGAATTGTAGAATGGTTCGATGGGGAACAAATTTCACAAACTATACATTCTAGTGGTTCAGATACACTTCAACAGAAGGCATACAAATATTCGAAATCATTCTAATATTTTCAAGAGACTTCACAAAAAAACATTAATTTTAAAATGGTCTGTAATACTTTCAAATACATTTTTTTTAAATATATTCAAAACAAAACAAGCACCTTTTAACATTCAAATGAATATATTATTTCGGAATATGTTTTTCTAATTTCTTATTCGTTGTTTAGATTATAACCACTTATTTAAAAAAAAAAAAAAAGAAAAGAAAAAAAGCATGTCGGCTGCTCGTATAGTGGCAATATGCTAGCCGCAATCATGGGAAGTAACTCCTAAGAGCATAACAATGCACTCAAGGCTTTATTTCCCATGGTCATTTCCTTTTCTATAGTGTCGATATGTACTCATTGTGTCTTTTGGAGTGTTTTGAAGTTGTTAAGAATTATTGTTACAGGCCGATTAGTCCAGTAATTGTGTGAAATACTATCATAGTTTTGACCTCCCTTCCTTACCTTGTATATATAGCTGGTTAGAGCTTCAAAAACGTTCCCTCATAACTTTACGAATACCAACAAGTTTGAAAAGAATTTTGAGTGAGGTTTTTCTATTTTGAATTTCCTTTAATTTCCAAGTTTTCTAAAGATAAGAGTTTCTAGGTTTGTCCTCCCCTCCATTCAGGTATTTCCTGTTGTGCGGGTTTCCTTGCCTTTCTTCCGTATTTCCTCTAATTTAGAATCTTAAGTGACCTTTGCCTTGCGGTCGTTTGAAAGTTTCTATTCGTTTTCACTTGTCCCTTTTAATATATCATAATCGTGTGTGTGTCTGTGTGTGTGTGTGTGTGTGTGTGTGTGTGTATATATATATATATATATATATATATATATATATATATATATATATATATATATATATATATAGTTCTGCTTGCTTCCTTATTTTATCTTGGGACTGGCTTGCATAGATCAAATTGTTAAAGTTATATTATATCTAGGACATTTCATTATACTATTTGGCGCATGCCCATTCTCTCTTTGTCTCTCAGCCTCTGTCTGTCTGTCTCGCATTTCAGTTTTTTTTTCGTCATGTAATCTAATATGGGGTCAAGTTAGTTTTGTTTCGTCATGTAATCTAATCTGCAAGGTCAGATAGGTCTTATGAGTCTATATCCGTTTCTGGATAGTTTTCTCTTCTCATTCTATGCGGATGGTTGTGTTTGCTTTGTTTCCCATTTTCTCTTGTTGGATTTCCGATTTTGTATAAAATCTGTTATTTGTATTGGACAGATCTGACATGGAAAAGTTGTTACTTTTCATGAAGATCTCTGTATTCATGTATGATTGTTATTCACAATGCTCAATCCTCATTCTAGGCGGCAGATGGTTCGTGCGGTTTTCTTAGTGCGTCCCATTTGCGACCAGTTTGCAGATTTCTACGAGTTTCGTTCCATGCTGTAAGAAATAGTATCACAGTGTCCAGAATTGACGAGGTTTCTCTGTTTTGCGGGTCTGGTAATTATTGTTGCTTTTTCTGTTTGTTTGTTTTTTTTTTTATATTGAATTTTAATGCTCTTTTATCCGACATGGTAGTAATGCATAAAAAATATGATTGTCCTAGTGATTTTTAATTTGATTGTTGTATATATAAAAAAAACTAACACATGTCTTGCAGTTTTATAAATTTTCTTTGTAGATTTTATTTGTAAAATATTATTTGTAAATTATTTAATTTTAATGTTATCATATTCCTATAATTAATACGAAGATACCACTTGTATTTCTATGGCATGTTCTGCCATAGAAATACAAGTGGTATCTTCGTATTAATGATAGGAATATGATAACATTAAAACTTAATAGTTAATAAATAATTATTTTAGAATTTATTTCTATGGCATGTTCGCACCGATAAAGACCGCTTCGGTGGTCTAGTGGTAGAGCGTCCGCCTTGGATATGGGAGGTCGCGGGTTCGAACCCCGGTCGAGTCATACCAAAGACTTTCAAAAATGGTACAAACAGCTGCTTCGCTTGGCGCTCGGCATTAAGGGGTTAGTGTTAGGACTGGTTGGCCTGGTGTCAGGATAATGTGACTGGGTGGGACATCATGCTACATGTCTGCGGCATGATGTCCCGGTGCTAAACATCACTATAAACTATCACACTGCAGACATCGTAGCGATATCACTAAAAAATTGTTAAAGCTACGTTAAAAATCTAAATCACACACACACACACACGCGCGCGCGCGCGCGCCGATAAAAATGCATTTAGACAATTGTAAGGACAAGTCTGGAAAATATTATTTTATATTAGACGAATATGCACAAGTCTGGAAAATATTATTTTATATTAGACGAATAAATATGAAATGTTGTCTCATCAACCTATTGAGGGAAAGTATAAGTTTGGCTTTTCTTTCAATGGAGATTACAATACAACATGCTTGCAGTACTGTTAGGATATTCTAAAGACTTTTGTACATTTTTTAAATAAAAAAAATATAACGTAATGTAACCCACGCAAAATAAAAAAACAAAACATTGGTTTTACTATTTACGAGAGTCGAATGCATGCTGCAGGTGTTTTACAAACCTTTTAAACCAGTAAGATAAACGGGGGGGGGGGGTCAAAGGGAAACAACTCTTATCCTCAAGCATGCGCACATTGGTTTGTCCTCTGAGAACCAAATGGCGACTAAGATGTTGAGAGTCACGACCTATGTGGCAAAGACATTGTCAAACATCAATAAGGTAAAAATTAAATGACACAATAAACTATTTCTAATTTGATTTGGTTTATTCAGGAACGATTTCAGTAATATAGATTACCCTATGAACTTCAGTAAGAAGAAAAAATAGATGCGACGCAATGGTTCGTGCAACCGGTAAACCAACCCCCAACTCCCCAAATGCAAGTATCTTAATTTGTCTGGTGTCATGACTATATATAAAAGTCTGACATATATTGTTCGGATTAGTATTTCATGTTTAAACAACATATGGCCGAAATGTTCCATTGATAATTTTTTGTTTGAAATAACTCGGACCTTTAAATGCCGAAGCTGTGGCTGCGGTTAAGGGTCTCACTAAACACCCCAGGACACCTCAAGAAAACATTAAGACTTTACGAAATACCTACTTTAAATTTCAACAACAAAAACAAACAAACAAACAAACAAAAAGTGAATATTTAGCGATTGTTTGTGTAACAGGAAAAGTGGTGAGGTCAAGAGTTGCCAAGGGAAATAACTCCAGCTTTGACGAAGAGTGTTCGGGTACAGTAACGTGAATATTTATCAGTAAGTAGCAATACCACAGCGGAGCGAGACATTTCGACCCCAAGAAAACCCAAGTCATTTCGACCCCAAGACATTCGACTCCAGCAATGGGATAATTCGGCCCCAATTCATGCATATTTAAAACAATAGCTAGCACAATGCTAATGGTAATTGCCACTATTCACATGATTATTCATCAATGTCTGCAGTTAAAGAAGATACAAACACATCACTAAGTTGCTGAAAAGTTGTCAACAGTTAATTATTATTAAAGTCACATACTGCCTAAATAATGGCACTGTGTAGCATCTTTTGATGTCGACTAACATCATAACAAGTCAAATTTTCAGGAATATCTCACACACTTGGCAGTCCATAATGATGCTTTTCTACAAATTAAAGTCACAATGTTTTAGTCAGGCTTTACTTACTCTGAATGCCTAAATCAGGTTAAGTTGAAGCATACTTCCTTAATGAAATGAATAAAAATATATTAATATTGAAGCAAGTGTGTAGATGGCTTCTTTTCGTTCAAGATTCTTATCCTTTTAACTGATTTTAGTATTCCTGGCTTGCCATAGCATTCCAGCCAACTGAAATGTAGGCCAAAATCCAAAACACACACCCGTGGTTGCATGTCTCAAAGACAATCAGCTACTCATCCCTTGGACAATCTTTATCAAGGTTTGCCTACTCCTAGATCCCAGACCCTTTCACCTAATGCCAAAACTTAAACTGCCTGTTCTGCTGAGTAAGCCCTTATTAAAACACTAGACTTCACCAGGGAAACCTACCCCAAACCATTAGCTTACCCAGTCAGAAGCCAGGATTATCAAACTGCCATTATTAACACACACCCCTCCAGAGTTTGGGAAATTTTTAATTTCTCTCCCACTTCCATTTATATATCAATCTCTGCAAAGTTTCAACTTATGACAAATGTTTCAAGAAGTACAAATGCCATTTCTGCAGTATTTCAGTCCTTGGCATTTCAATAAACAAAACCCATTTTCACCCATCAGTTTTGCCTGATAAGTTATCAAATGGAACTTCATTAGGAATTAATCAAGTCCCTAACAGATGTATAAAAGTTTGAGCATCCTCAAACATGACATGGATTTTATTCAGTACAAAATCAAATACATGAATTAGGGCCAACGTTGGAGATGTTTCACTTTGCGCCATGAAATTTCCCAAATTTAAAAATTTGGAGCTACTTTTCAGCCAAAGGGGCCATTTTATGCCATGATGCTGGGACTTAAATATATGTGTAGTATTGACCATATTTTGAATCTATATAAACATGATGATAAAACAGTTCTTACATGTTTTTATTACATTTCAAACCACAAGAATAATTATTAATAAATATAACAATACCATTATGTACATGTGAAGTTCAATGTATAGCATATGAAAAGTAAGAATGAATAAGAATGTTTCTTTATGACTGATAATACAAAATACTGCTTAGTCTTTATGAACAATGTCACTGACACTTCATCAGTATCTGCTTAATATTTTCCCAAGACCATTTCTTAAATGCCTTCCTGCAATCAAATTTCTCAACACTGGGCCCATCAATAGAAATTCTCATTAAATTTTTCAGAGTAGAAATATCTATAGAATTTCATAAGTTTGTTTTGGTCATATTTTGGAGACTGAACCCCCCTCTCACAATCTGCAGTAGAAATATTGGCAACAAGCAAACTGTTAGCTGCCTCAGATGCAGCTGGATATAAATCTTTGTTTTTCAGAGCTAGATTAGCCATATTCTTTGTGCTTGATACAGACTTGTTTTTAAAGTACATTTTTAATTTTTCATTGATATAAGTGACTTGGGCCCTTCACAGTTGATGACTGGCATCCTTGTAGTGGCATCATGTGTTACTCTGTTAAGTTCAGACCACAAAAAATGTGTTATCTAAGTAAATACAGTAGTCCCCCTCTTATACGGCCTACCTTCTGCACTGGGAAAGTGGCCTTTATAAGACGGGTGGCCTTTCCAGAGGGGGAATAATTTTTTTGTGAGAAGTATATATCATGTACGTAGTAAGAAAGCTACATTCTTCAAAGCATTTAATATCTTCGTTTAAAAGTAACATTAATTATTAAAAGGTTCTTCTTGTTATAATAATAGACTTATTTCAACTGAATATGCATTAATAGTTCTTATTCTTGGCATAAGCGTGATATGTGAGTGGGTGTTGTTGTCATGCACATTGCAAAACCATTCAAAAACGTCATTTAAATATTGGTACATACATAATTCTCTTTCCATTTGCTCCATTTTCCCACTGCTGCTGAATAACCTTATCAGTTATGACATTTATTCGAGTGTTTTCAACATAAAATTGTTTTATTTGACTCTTTCTACCTAAAATTGTTCGGCAAGTCCCCCCTCCCCACCTCACCCGATGTTGTCCAGTAGAATAACCGACTTTTTTTTCTAAAATAATCGTCTCCGTTTACGTGATGACATGTTAATGTTTGGTAATGATTTATTCGAATGTTGCTAATGGTATGCGATTTAATTATGAAGACGAAACTTTTGTAGAGCGGACGAAATACCTTCTTCGTAAAGAAAGCGATAAATGTGTTGTCACGTGATTTTTCAGTCTTTGTCTGGTATCCTGTTTTGTTCAAGTTTAATTTCTCTGTGTGTGTCTGCACAAAATCTATTTTTAGCCTATGTTGACCCTGCTGTGATCTTGACAATTACGTCTGGTTGTAATCATCAGTGTTGCCAACTACAAGACTGATAAAACAATTTTTCTGCATTTAAACAAAATGCCATGTGTTTTTAAAGGTAGCAATCTTGTCATGTGATTCATTACTTGCAGTCTGGTACCCTGCTGTGTTTACATTTCTTTACACTAAGTGAGAGAAGCCAAAATGGCTTCAATATGTAAGCAGATTTGACCTCGCGGCCGTTAGGATTTGTAAACTTGACAATTATTGACAGTAATAATAGCCACTAATTATGAAAGTGAACAAGCTCAACATCCTACTAAGGGAAGCCATAATGGCTATCAAACCATTTTCCCGCTGACTTGTGTAATGTACATCAATACCGCCACTTCTCAGCTGTTACTACTGTTCTATAATTGTAATCTTAACAATTATCAGAGTGACTAAACCGGACATCTCATGATAACACAGCAGTAAGTCTAATCGGATTATGTGTACTTACCTTTTTGTATGGATTAAAATTTGAGTCTTTCTCAGCTTTATGGAATAAATGTGGCCTCTCGTGGGGTGTAAATGATACATTAACCTTAGTGGTACACGTACTTTAGTCAACACTTCTTTCAGTAATGAAAACCTGACATCGGGAAACAGAAATCGGATTACTTAATACATGTTATGAATAAAATTGGTTCTGGATACATATAACAAAATAAAATGCGGCCGCTTGTAAGGGTAAATTTTATATTTTTGCACTAATATGCTGGTCGCGTTAGCGGGGTGGCCTTTCGTGAGGGGTACTTTTGAACACAAATTCGTCGGTGCTGTCGGATTCTGACCGTAAGGAGTGGGTGGCCGCTGGTCAGGGGGGCCGTTCAAGAGGGGGACTACTGTAATCCCTAAAACACTAAGCAGTCCCAAGTACGTCTCACACTCAGTTTGCAATAACATAAATTAAAACACATACAAATGACACCGAGTCTTTTTGCTGACCTGTTCAACAATAGAGTATATCCCCTGGCTTTTCCTTATTTCCTACTAATCACAATTAATTGCTTCTCAGAACCGACTGACAGCTTGCAGTTAGCTGCAATCATGTTTGAATAACGTCTTATTCATCATCTACCAACATGATCCACTGACTGCCACAGATAGTGAAAAACAGGTATTAAGTGGCCTGAGTCACTTATATCAATGAAAAATTAATAAATTTACTTTATAAAAATTTGTTGCCAGCTACTTTCACCAGTCAGTAAAAATAGTGCCACTTTCAGAATTCTTTTGCATTTGGCAACAAATGAGAAGCCTAGTGGAGGCCCTGGAATTTAATATTGCTATGTGTTTAAATGACATCTGTAAAATTCACAGTTATGTGTTACAATGACATCTGCAACATTCACACCATTACACAAACTGAAAATTACAACTGCCTTGTCCATTTATCCTTTTGTTCCATTATGGTAGAGCTGTACATCTGTGGAGGGGCATTCATGTTCCTTGAACACATTAAAGAAGGACATCTTCCATAAAAGCAACCAAAACACTTGGTCTCTCATGCTATACTTTCTCAGGTACTGAATGAAATGAAATCTAAATAATCAAATAATCTTTACATGGTAGTAAAGAATTTTGAAAAATAAGCAGTATTTTGTACTTGAAATATGTGTAGGATTTGAAATGGTTTGCATTTCAAGTTGTTTTAAATGTGGTAATTACCCTTAAATTTAAAAATTGCATTTCCACCTTAACTAACTCAAATGAAGGATAATTTCTTTTGTAACCACTACAGTAATGTGTCTTCTTTTATGCAGGTCAGATGCACCGGTGTTTTGAACCATAGAAGATGGCGGTCAGCCAGGGCAGCCACCTATGAGCAGACAGTTCTCAACATCCCAGAAACTCGTGTGACGACATTGCCTAATGGATTCAGAGTGGCTACAGAGGACTCGGGAAGTCCAACTGCAACGGTTGGTTTTCAGTTCACATGGCCAAAAGCCAAGTGATCATATAGCTTTTCTGCATTATATATTGTCCATATGAACAATATAGAAGATTCATTTTGTTTTCAGGTTTGATATGCGAGCTTATAATCCAGAGAAACCTTAGCGATCGGAGAGTCTCTCTCTCTCTCTCTCTCTCTCTCTCTCTCTCTCTCTCTCTCTTTCTCTCTCTCTCTCTCTCTCTCTCTCTCTCTCTCTCTGGGGTTAGGAGATGTAACCCCCTTTACCTTTTACATATTCTTCAAAGGTTATTGGATTTTATTTTGGTTTGGTTTGGTATTGTATGGCATGCCAACACAAATAGGTTATTTAGGGGCTGAAGCAATTGGAGTAAAGTGCCTTGGGTGATGTTATTGAGGAACAAACCAATTTTTGGAACAAAAAGGTTTCTTTAGTAATACTGTTACGTACATGTAATTGCTTGCTTGCTAGTTTTAAAATTCTTTTTTATTTTATTTTTGTTTCATTACATTTTATTGTAATGATAATTTTCATTGGATTTGAATCTCTTGTTCGGAAAGTTGGCTTGACCCAATTAGATTATAATGATTTCTTCGGCAGTATTTTTAGCTCACCGTGGTTCACAGATCTTGTAAACACTAAGCGGAAATGATTGGCTATTACCAAGGTCATTTTCGGCCCACGTGTTAGCTGAGTTATGAGAATTTCCAGTGTGAGAATTTGATTTTTAGATAGGGCTATTCTTGCCTACGTGATGAATAGCATTTTTTTTATTGCGCTGTTAAATTGGTGAATCACGTAGCCTGTCACGTGAGCCACCATGTGATCTAAAATGGCGGCTTTAAACAGACACTCTCTAGTAGATTTAGTCAGTCATATCTTACACCTTGAGGATACAAGGTGTTTCTATTGTTGATGCCAGATTGCTTTGAAGTTCATCTATTTTTTGGAATTTAATAATTTATTCTCTAGAAAACTACACAAGTGCCTTTTATTTATAAAAGTTTCTGGGAGAAAGACATTCGGTGGAAATTTATTCTGGAATTCTAAACGGGAACATTATAAATTGTGATTTGACGAGGATCTGTTGCCATTAGTACAACAACCTCATCTGACGTCATCGCCTCCATATTGGAATTTCTTCGAGATTCGAACCTGGATTCAATTAGAACTGTTTAGTGATAGGACTTACATTTTTCAACTTTAGGATTAATTTTTGGATTATATTCACAAGCCATTAGTCCTATTTCATATTTTTATCTTGTTTTCTAGGGAAATAAATTATTTTGTTAAAATTTACGAAGCTTGTTGACTTCACTCATTTCTTTTGTTACATTTGTACGAGCCTACACGTAACAATACTTACCTGATAATAAATTGCAAATAGATCACCTTAGCCTCCCCAGAATTAAACCCTACTAAAAGAGCATGCATTCTGCTCCATTAGTAACTAAGTACATTGAATTTGGTGCGAATACATAGATCAAAGGGAGATCACTCTACCACCAATGTGGGCAGACAACTTTTAGCTTCCGTAGTTAAAATTGTTGCCAAAGTGGACTGGATTTGCAAGGTAGTGGTAGTACTCCAAAGGTATTGTAATTGGGTGAATATTAATGAAAACATTTCACTCAAAAAATTGTTTTTCATGTTTCATTTTCAGGGACACATTTTGAAAAAGAGGAAATATTGAGAGTTCAGATTGAGTTTTCTTTTTCTTTTTTTTAAGTATTAATGCAACCCAGTGCAGTCATTACTGTTGGTCATTTACAGATGTGTAGGAAGCATTATAATCTTTCATTGCCTGAAATGTCTTGAGAGAGTAGTATGCATGTTCAGACCTACCACCTGTACTAATTTACTTGGGATCATCCCAGATTTTTGTTTAAAAATCTGAAAATCCTGATTTCCTTATATTTTGCCTAAAATGCAGAGTTTCAAAAATGCTGAAGAATTTTAAAACATACGTTCTGATTCAAGATGACTGTGCAAAGAGAGCAAAAGCGATGCAGAAATTCCATGAGGAATACACTGCAGTCATACCATGAATATCTACCATTTTCCATTCTCATCTTTTATGCTGATATTTAGTGTATTAATTGAATTAATGTTATATATCAGCAGAAATGATGAAAATGGAAAAATGATAAATTTTCATGGTATGATTGTAGCATACATTTTTACATTAAGTAAATAGCATAAGACAGCAAAGATGTCAATGTCTTTGTAAAGTTTTTGTAAATATATTGGTTGCAAACACTGATCCTGATATTTTTCTCCAAATCCCAATTTTTTTGCCTCTGGCATCCTGATTTTCATTCCGCTCAAGGTGGCAGGTCTGCATCATGTTTGCCATATAAGAAAATACATGTTCAGAAGAACATGTTTCAGGTTCAGGGATATGTCTGCATGTACATGTAATTTTTCTATTTGTTTCATGGTTGATGCATTTACATCAAGTTTTTCTGTTTATTTCATGGTTCATGCATCTACATCTAGTTTTTCTGTTTATTTCATGGTGCACCATCAGATATGAAATATCCTTGTCCTAATGATCAGTGTCAGAAGGTAACATTATTAAGGTCACAGAGTGAACATCCATGCCGTGACTCTGCATTTCAATGCCAGTCAAAGAAAATGAATATTTACTGGAAAGATATTTGCAGGATTGTCATACAGGCCTTGTGTTCACAAGAACAATTGTGCCAATGTTCAAGATATTTCTCTATTTCTTTAGTGTTGTTTTTTTTTTTCTTCCTAGGTTGGTCTGTGGATAGATGCAGGAAGTAGATACGAGAATGATGAGAACAATGGCACTGCACATTTTCTGGAACACATGGCTTTCAAGGTAAAATGTGTTTTATAGAGTATTTTCAGTCAATTTTTTTATTCAGGTTTTGAAATGTTCTGTCAGATTGAAAATAATGTTAAAAACTAGTTGCAATGCTGTTGAATTCTTAATGTGTAAATCTGTCAAGAATTTTTGTCTCATCTGCAACAAATGGTGCTAGTGGTGAAACAATGGTGCTAGTGGTGGTCACAATGTCTATCTGGCATAAAAGAATATCTTTTGTTTTTCTTTACTTAATCATAATCATACTTTCTCACAGATACCTTTTGGGGTTGGGGTGTGATTGTTGTTGCTTGAGATTGGTGTCTAAAGAATAAAGGTCAAGTCCAAAGGAGCAGTAGTTTTAGTTTTAGATGGGTGGTCAGTTGTTAGATTTTGTGCATTGTCAGAACCATCTGTAGGGATCATTGAAGAATCTCTGTATGGTGTTACAATTAAGCATGTGCAGAGCTTTGGTTGGCAGAAGCACTACACTAGCCGAGGAATGAGATGAACACTTTGATTATGCAGATGAACCGCTCCGGTGGCATAGTGGTTAGAGCGTCCGCCTCGGATGCGGGAGGTCGTGGGTTTGATCCCCGGTCGAGTCATACCAAAGACTTACAAAAATGGTACTAACAGCTGCCTCGCTTGGCGCTCAGCATTAAGAGGTTAGTGTTAGGACTGGTCGGCCTGGTGTCAGGATAATGACTGGGTGGGACATCATGCTACATGTCTGCGGCATGATGCCCCAGTGCTAGACATCACTATAAACTGCCACACTGCAGACATCGTAGCGATATGACTGAAAAATTGTTAAAGCTACGTTAAAAATCATAATCACATCACATTATGCAAATGTATTACCAAATGAAGCGTGTGCTCACTCTTTGCAAAAGTTAAATGGCATTAAAGATTATAATGGATTGTCTAATCCTTTTAGATTATAATGTATTGCCTAATCCTTATAGATTATAATGGATTGTCTAATCTTATAGATTATAATGGATTTCCTAATTCTTATAGATTATAATGGATTGCCTAATCCTTATAGATTACAATGGATTGCCTGATCCTTATAAACGCAAAACAGTATGGATAAAATTTATCCTATTTGTATGTGTCTTATTATTGTCACATAAATTTCTCACATTGTGATATTTTCTGTGGGTCTTTAGCCTTTTAGCATTTTGTTCCAAACCATTGTTTCTTATTTTATTACAGTATGAATTGCTGTTATTTATTACAAAACATCTTGAAGCAGTGTTATTGAAATATAATGAGATTGATGAATTTAAACTGTTGATATCATTCAGATATATGGATTATAATACTGTTGTTGTCATTCAAATATATGGATTATAATACTGTTGTTGTCATTCAGATATATGGATTATTATACTGCTGATGTCATTCAGATATATGGATTATTATACTGCTGATGTCATTCAGATATATGGATTATAATACTGTTGTTGTCATTCAGATATATGGATTATAATACTGTTGTTGTCATTCAGATATATGGATTATAATACTGTTGTTGTCATTCAAATATATGGATTATTATACTGCTGATGTCATTCAGATATATAGATTATTATACTGCTGATGTCATTCAGATGTATGGATTATAATACTGTTATGTTCATCTGGAGTCTTCTTTACTGTCTCTTTTAGTTTACCAGTGTCAGTGTTTAATAAAATCAGCCTTTCTGTTTTCTTGTCATCTTATTTTTGGTGATAATATCTAAATTTTGACAAGTAAACTTTTGCTTTTAGGTTTTTGGTAAACAAAAAAATAAAGATGAAATGACTAACTGTAAAAAATTGGTAAACCAAAAATAAAGAAGTGACTAACTGTAAAAAGTGGGTCAAGTTCATGTTTATGGAAGTTATTGTGATATTACAAGTTATGCTAGAACAGAATAATTGATAACAGATGAATTTCAGAAAGTTGTAGAACCAACACTTATATTGTTACCACATATTCCCTTTAGTAAAACAACATTTTTATTTCGGCATATGTCTGTTGGTATTTTCACAGTGGTATTAATTTCCTTATCAAGTGTTACTTGTTTCTTTGGAATTTATACTCAGGATTTCCACAGTATCATTGAAAAATTTAATGCAATCGGCACCAAAATCACAATGTTTGACAGGGAACTATTTTCCCAAAAAATAATCATTGATGCTTTGAGTTCAGGCAATAAATATATCCCAGTAAAACCACATAGTTATTTGAATTACACATGATAGTAGATTGCAAACATAACAATTTTACATTCAGTATCCAACTGTGAATGTGATAGAGGAACATAGATGACTCCAAAATAAATGTCATCAGTTTCAGAGCCAGTTTTATTAATTTTTAAACCAGAGTATATAATCTGAGTCAGATTGAATGATTGTTTCAAAAGGAGAGATGGAATACTTTTTGACAACATGGCAGTTAGTCGTCAAATATTGAGTAAGCCTTCGGTATTTCTGCCAGCCAGACCAGGAAACCCTGTATGTGACTATGCCATGCTATGTTGTCATGGCAATAATCGGTATTAATACTCTGAGTAAATGATTATCAGACAAAGCAGTGTATGTTTGTATGTAATTAAGTTTGATGGCAGATGTTTATCATGTGATATAAATATCTCTTGGGTTGGGGGCAAAAGGTCATAGTCATAGCAGTGTTTCTTAGATATGTTTATTGTACTGAGGGAGGGGGATATATATATATATATATATATATATATATATATATATATATATATATATATTGTTACGTGTAGGCTTGTACAAAAGTAACAAATGAAAAGAGTGAAGTTAACAAACTTTGTAAATTTTAACAAAAATAATTTATTTCCCTAGAAATCAATGTAAAAAAAAGAAAATAGGACTTACGGTTTGTGAATATAATCCAAAATTTAATCCTAGGATGAAAAATATAAGTCCTATCACTAAACAGTTCTGATTGAATCCAGGTTCGAATCTCGATGAAATTCCAGTATGGAAGTGATGATGTCAGATGAGATTGTTGTACTGATGGCAACAGATCCTCGATTGAATCACAGTTTATAATGTTTCCATTTAGAATTCCAGAATAAATTTCCACTGAATATCTTTCTCCTAGAACATTTATAAATATGAAGCGCTTTTGTACTTTTCTAGAGAATGAATTATTAAATTCCAAAAAATAGATGAACTTCAAAACAATCTGACATCAACAATAGAAACACCTTGTACCCTCAAGGTGTAAAGATGCGACTGAATAAAAAACTCTGAGAATGAGTATTAAAACCCCAATTTTAGATCACATGGTGGCCCATGTGGTCACCCAGATGGAACAACGCAATAAAAGCACACAACCGATAGACACGTAAGCCTTAACGAATCTTACTATAAGATTCAATAAAAAAGGTTGTTTACAGATTAGAGCTATCACACAAGCAGATCATGACCTTGGTAATAGCCAATCGTTTCCACTTGATGTTTACAAAATCTACGAACCAGGGTGAGCTAAAAATATTGCTGAAGTAACCATTATGATCTAATCGGGTCAGGCCAGTTTTCGGAAAAGAGATTCAAATCCAATGAAAATTATCATTACAGTAAAATGTAATGAAACAAAAAAAAGAAAAAAAGAATTTAAAACTAACACACAAGTAATTAAATTACATATTCATAACTATATATATATATATATATATATATATATATATATATATATAATGTGTCTGTGGATGGGCAGTAAACATAGAACCAGGTGAACAACGTGCATGTCACATCCTTGTGGATGTTGGATCCAGGTGTGAAAGGTCGAGGCCACACGATGAATTGTTTACTTCTTTGGTGTAAATGTTAGAACTCGTATGGAGCATGTTACATCTTCAATTTTCATTTAAATATTGTTGGTTGATTGGTCATATAATATTAGCCAAATGGGGTGGTTAAAAATTCAGAGGTCTTGGTCACATAGATTGTTTAGTCGTGTGTTATTAGGGCTGCGGTCATAGGCAAGATGACAGGTTTACTTATTTTGTATGATACAGAATGAATGCAGCTTAAAACACATATTTGAAGTGTAGCATGTTGGATAAATTACAGATGTTACTTGACATAGAAAAGATGATGTTGGTGATATGACATGTAATGCAACTACAGATTCATGGATCTCCCTTTACTGAACATTTTGTGCATAATGACTTCTCCCTTCTGTCAAAATTTTGTGCATAATGACTTCTCCCTTCTGTCTGACTAGGGCATAGTTCTGAATAGGGTAAAGTTAGATTTTGTGATAGTGAAATATGTTTGTCAATAGTGGATTGTTGATTGGCTCTGCAAATTAAGTATTAAAATGACACAGTATCCTTATAGTTGATGAAAGTATTAAAAACTTTCTATTATAAATATTGAAAACTGCAGAGTAAACATTGTTAATGGAATTAATTGATGACCTCAAAAATAAATGACTGATAGTGTAGAAATATCACAGATAAAAATGACTGCTTCACTAAAATTACCCCCCCCCCCATGTAACCCCTAGATTTTGCTGAGAAATATCAGATCTCTGCAGTGTTGTAATGGGATATGCTTCCCTTTATTCACTATTGCTTTAATTAATTTTATTTGGTTGGTTGGTTTTAATAGCACTTTTAATACATTATTAGTGTATCACGGTGAGGAAATGGGAGCTATTGTGCCATCCCCAAGGACACATCAAAGTAGCTGACCTTTTCTGGTCTGACCAGGTTTGAAAGTCAGGACTTTTGGACTAAAAGTCGAAGGCCATACCAGTTTAGTTACCATGGCTCTTAATTTGATGATCAATATGTAAAAGTAAAAAGTGCAGTGTTAAGCACTTGTGAAGAAAGAATTTTTTAAAAAAATATTGTGTATTATTCCATTGAAATGTTTATATAAAAGATGATATCTGAATAATTTGGGGGAAACTCCTTAATTTGTGGAAACCATCATTAAAATCATTTAACTTGACCTAGATGTTTTATTAAGTCCCTTTATGAGAGAATAGCATATTTGTATGCCTGTAATAGTTTTTATTGTGACAGAATATAATTTGATTGCTGTATAATTTATGACCCAAGTATACATTATAGCAATTAAATAGATGCACATTGGAGGATGGTTGACTTTGATTGACATTATAGAAATAATTCCTTAATTTTTTTCTCAGGGCACCAAGACCAGATCACAGACTGACCTGGAACTTGAAGTGGAGAACATGGGAGCTCATTTGAATGCATACACCTCAAGAGAACAAACTGTTTATTATGCAAAGATCTTTAGGAAAGATTTGCATAAAGGTAATCTGCAACTTGCATGTAATATTTTGAATTGGTGACTTGGAAGAATTTTGTGGCACAATAAGAAGAAAGTGTAACATGAAAAAAATGTCAGGATGCAAATCAGAGGTTTTAGCCAACACAGATTTTAATTTCCACAGGTTTTATATTGTAGAACTTGTAATATTCTGAAGTTAAAATCAACAGAAGGGGATATTGCACTAGTTTTATTTTGTAGCTCTTGTGAAAGTTTCTTCATGATCTGACTTGACTTTCACAAAGTAACTTGACTTTGTCTATTGTTACGCTAAGGTGATGCATGATATCATGCCTGTTCTGCGACATACGATTTCACAAATAGCATGGAATTGACGGAACATGCATGAAGGCCACACATCATATTTTCAAGCACAATGCATATTTTTTCATTAAAGCCCACCTATATTCATGATTTCCTCACATTTTTCAGTTGGAGCGGAAATCCACCCCTTAAAATTTGGTCAATAGGTGGTCCTTGGTGGTGTGTGGGGTTGGTTTGAGTTGTTAGTCTTTCCCTGCCCCCAATAAAATAACTTCGGACTTTTTCATCTGCATTGGAAGCATATGCATATTATAAAAAACAAATCTAGTTTTGCAGTTGATGGGAAAAGTTTGAGGTTGATTTTTGTGTTTAAGGTTTTATTATTATTGTCGATCCCATTTTGGTGGAAGCTTGGCATATTTATTACTTTCATGCATGTGTGCTTGTCTGTTCCCACATCTGTCCATGCCCTAGATTAACCTCAGCAATGCAGCATCTACTTTGTATTAGCTTACCTGAACATTACAAGCTTGGTTATGGCTCATGATCCATTTTGCATTGTCTGTCAACAATTTATATTTTCAGCTTCTCAAAAACTGCTTAACCAATTTCATCTAAACTTGGCTTCAAAAAGATCTTTCAGATTTGTACAACTGATGCCATTCTGCCATCATATATGGCTGCAGTTACTAAAAATAGAAAAATATTTAAAAAGCTTTAGGCAAAAATGATTTCACTGTTATGCTTGCTGAAACAACCAATAAATTACACACAGAACAATACCAAAATTATGAAAATTGTTGCGGTTGGATCCGGATATTAGCGGATATTAGCTTGTTTGGATTTAGTCTGGATCTGGGTTTTTATATTAGACTCTGTGGATTTGGTCCAGGAACCAGACTGACTATATATGGGGTGGACTAGACACTTTAATCTGCTTAAACTCTTGATGCAAGGATCAAGCTTTTGATCTTATAGACAGGTTTATTTGGCACTGAGCCAATTTTCATGGGCACTGCCATTCTCAGTCACATGGTACATCAGCCACTACAATCTTGCGAATTTGTGTCGCAGTATCAGCTGCTTTGTGTTTACATTTAGCGTTTCTCAATTGTAGATGTATTGATGATTTTATGATGGATATAAAAGCAAAGTACAAAACAGGTAGTGGAACTTCCTGTGCAGTCAACAGATGTACAAACAACTCAAGAAAAATAAATATATGAAAGGAATCCTGTGTGAAAAACAAACAAATCCACAGTGAATGCATGTGTTTAGTTCCTTTCAAATTTCGCATGATTTCACTTTTGATGATTTATAAAGTGTCACTGTTCACTTGAGGGTTGTTAATTACCTACGTGAATTGTTTATTGTTTTAGAGTCATGGTCAGCTGTTCTTAAACTATAATTGGTTTGAGGCCTTGTAATAGTTAACCTGACTTTTTCAATGTTACAGCCTTCTACAGACTTGTTAACAAAGTCACATGGTATTAGTTAATCATCTGGATGTCAAGATGTAAAATTCCAAATGTTTTGTTGTACTACGCATTCCAAGACGTCATCCAATTATATTTACATTGTAACTTGTGAATTACCCTTTGTGTACCAAATGTTAATCGCAAATGTGTCGACAGTTTAGAGTGGTGGGCTGATTAGTATTGGCATCACAGGGCCCTGGTCCAGCTGATTTATAGACTGTAAACATTTGGGGTCATCTTGAGGAGTGTGCATTGTTAATTAAAATATTTACTACACAGCTGGACAGTTTATATAAGGGTTCTGTATATTTGAAGAAAAAAAATATATAAATATTAATGCATAAATAACCAACATAATAATGTGTAAATGCTTTACCTACCATCAGATGGTCCTGTTCTAATTCATCAACTAAACGTGATATCGTCTTCTAATAAAATTAAAGAAGACGCAATAGCTGTAAGATTATTTCTCACAGCATGTTCAGTTTTCCACAACAAAGCACCGACATGACTGCACAAGTGTCCTTTCTCTGCCATACATGTACACCACCCATTCTCAACAACACCCTCCATGGTACAAATAAAGTAAGCTTCGTTTACTTTATTTACTGTCTCTGACGAGCGTATTTCTCCTTTCACGATCATTTTATTCTCCAAGTTTGATGTATTGTGCAAAATTGTATCCTTATTTCCACTCTGGAAGTAGATTTAATTTTGTAAGCTTTTAAAGTTCTTCATTTATTTTCCGTCTACTGCTTTTGATGCGATTAAGTAGTTGTAAATGTCGCCGTACATGACATTTGGCCACTCTCATGTTGCCAGTCCATTCATTTATATTGCAGAATACATCAGGCACTAAACATCTCTCTTCAGACGTTTCACTTTTCAGTGTAAGTTTCATTTTGTTTATGGTGCTTTACAGTAATGTAATGGCAGACACAGCAGTGGTGCTCCAAGCGGACTCAATCGATTCAAAGGGAGATAATTGAAAAAAATCTGTCTATAGCATAGGAAATGTGAGGTACTTGGCTTGAAAGCAAGAAAGGCAACAATTTCATTTATTTGACATATTTTTTTTCTCAGTTTGACTATTGCTCATGGTGGGAGAGATTATTCCTGCGTCCATGAAAATTTAATTTTAAAAAACATAAAGATATGGCAAGATTTCATAAGAAGTAATTGCCCTGCAGTGATTCTGATCTGCATTTACAGAGAATGGAGGTCATTAGAGCCCAAGTGTACTTTGCATTGTTTTTAGTTGAACAAAGTAATGTTTTTGCGAGATCAGATTACACATACCAAGTTTCAGATATATGTTTTCCAAATTAACAATGGCAGAAATAAATAATGTTTTGTTACACCTTTGAAATTTGGTTTAACTTGCTGAAAAATACAGACTAACTCACTGAGAAGGTTGGCAGATTTGCATTTAGCTTTTAGGTAGATGTCTGGTGAGTGATCTCAGGCCCACTTAGGTCTCTTGTTTCAATAACTTGTTTTATTTTATACCTATAAATTATACCTACCTGGACCTTATCATTTTCCAGCAATCTGATACAGATGTCAGTCTGTACACCTAAAAGTTTTCTTCTGATTGTATATCACCACAATCTGGAAAAAACTGGAACTGTTTTATATCACTTGAAATGACCCCACCCAGTTCACCGTCTTTGCTAGCCAGGGTTCTGGTGTGATGACCCTATCTACACTTTGATGGATCGAACAGATATATTGGTGCTTTGTCCAGATGACATCTATTAGATTTCACGAGTTACCTCCCTTAGTATGTAATGCCAACTAACCAATAGTGTGGTGCATTGTAAATCAGCTGAAAATGTTGGGGGCAATTGACCTAATAAGGATACTTTGGAAGTTTAACATAGAAAGTATGACTATGTACCAGAGGAAAGCCATTACATGTGTATTTGAGTGAAAGGTATTTGTGTAAACACGGACTGGCACAGGAAAATTGCTTATTTATTACTCCATTCAAGTTGTGTGCTCTGCTTGTCTCAATCATTTAGGAATGGAGTTCAAATCTGAACAACTTCATTTTGATTGGATGCGTTGACTTGCCGCTGCATCCAATGAAATTCACAGACCCGAAGCACAGAAATATCGACTCGATATGCCAAGATATAGATAGGATTATTATATCAGAACCTTGGCTGGTGAAGATGCCCTTTCACAGGAAGTTGAAATTACTTATTGAATTGAAACAAGTGCATTATTCAAGTAATTATGCATGATTTAGAACTTCATACAGCAGCAAAGGTCTAACAGGCTTTTTGGCAACGTTTAAAATCATACTAAGTACTGACCCATTGTCACACAGAGATTGCATTCCATCTTTGACTTTCACATCATCTTCAGTTAGATTAGTGAAATCAGCGGTGTTATGATTCATCCATTTTGCATACTGATACATTTCATCTCAACAAAAAGTGATGATTCGCAACATCACTGTCATCGAAGTTCATGAGCAAAATTCATCAAAGCAAATAAGAAACCACATGACACAGACATGGAGTAAATCGATGATAAGTACATCCATGAGAATACACATGTGCATCCATTATGAAACACCTTGCTGCCTATTTTTTGCTTTACAGAAAAGTTCCATTAATTTAAATAAATGTTGTTTAAGGGTACAAAAAAGTACTGATTATTTTCAACTTCAAGCTTTTGCATCTCCCTTTGGGTGGGATTTCAATCATTTCCAAGGATGGGGGCCCAGGGGGTAAGGACAGAGCTAGTAGTTGATGCTGATTGCACAGATGAACTTCTTTGTAATGCCAAGCAAATGTATATATTTTAAGGTTGAGACTATGAATCATAGCCAAGCCCACAGGGCCAGGAGGAAATCCAGGGAACTATTCTGGTTGTATAAATGGCCTGCCCTTTTTACGTAGAGAAAGTGATCAAATATGGTCTAGGAAGGAAGATAAATGACCCTGAGATCAAAAGACAATGTAGCAGCTTATGCTTCAAACTTTTCTTTCCCTTTTATACTTTCAAAACATGTAAATTTGCTTTCACAAGCAGACATGTGTCAACTACCCAGGTTATGAATATCTGGCCTACTTGGGCCTCTTGGTCGCAGATGATGCCGATCCATCATGATCATATATCACCACCTTTGCTAAAAGTAAAAAAAAAAAACCTACAAATCCCCTTTATCTGTCTTTTCATAATTGACTGAGCAGATTTTGACCAAATTTTACTCATATATTTTTGCATAAATGACTTTCATGCTTATAAAGATAAACTCAGTCCCCCATCAGATATGGTCGCCATTATCTAAACTCGAAAAAAACCTTTAAATGGTTTTTATGAAAATCTGCTGAACAGAATTTGACCACATTTGAGAGAAAGCATCCTGCAATGAAGGTCTTTAGGTTTATGCAAATGAAGCCACTCTATTATCAAGTATGGATGAGAACAGAATATATTTTTAAAAAATTTGTAAATGCTTCACAAATGGAAATGAGTGAATCTAGCCAGATTCCAGTCATCCTTGCTAGCTGATTATTATGCCATTTCTGTCATATTTGTTTCATGCATTCTGAAAAGGAGATTTGTACTGTCTCAAATGAATGTGTTACAGTTCACCAAAATGTGACCCAGTACTAGTACATAACTGTACAGCAATATAAGTGAAATTATTTCGTAATGAAATCAATATTTTAAGAAAGTATAAAATATATTTTAGTGAAATATTTTCATATTAATATTTTTTAATAAAATATAAAATATATTTTAGCAAAATATTTTTGTTTACACTGTCTCTTTATTATATTTTTTAAATGATTGGTGACCATGTAAAATTTGCGACATACCCCGAGATGGTGTTTAACCAAACTTTTGTATGCCTTCCCAAGCACAGCTATATATTTTTTTTTTAGCTTTTTGCTGGAACACTGATAAAGAGCTTTACAGTTTGTTACAAATGTGATTTACCTTGAAACATGGCTGCCATTACTAGAACAAGAAGAACCTTTACATGACATCTTAAAACTTTTCAACAGAATTTGCCCAATTTGACACAAAGCACCCTGGCAGGAAGGGCTTTCAGATTTGTACATGTTATCCCCATTCACCATCAAATTTAACCATCATTGCTAACAGCAGAAAAACTTTTTACAACTTCATTAACAATAACCTTCACTATGATGATCTGATTGATATGAGTACTGTAGGAAATTGGCAGAGGACTGGAAACATTGATACAGGCTAATGAGATATTCAAAGAAGAGTGTACAGGCTAATGAGATATGCAAGGAAGATTGTCCAGGACAATGAGATATTCAAAGAGATTGTACAGGCTAATGATATATTCAAAGAAGACTGTACAGGCTAATGAGATATTCAGAGAAGAGTGTACAGGCTAATGAGATATTCAAAGAAGAGTGTACAGGCTAATGATATATTCAAAGAAGAGTGTACAGGCTAATGAGATATGAAAAGAAGAGTATAGGCTAAAGAGATATTCAGAGAATAGTGTACAGGCTAATCAGATATTCAAAGAGATTGTACAGGCTAATGAAATATTCAAGGAAGATTGTACACGCTAATGAGATATTCAAAGAAGAGTACAGGCTAATAAGATATAAAAGATTGTACAGGATAATGCGATACTCAAAGAGATTGTACAGGATAATGATATATTCAAAGAAGAGTGTACAGGATAATGAGATATGCAAGGAAGATTGTACAGGTTAATGAGATATTCAAAGAAGATTGTTCAGAGTAATGAGATATTCAGAGAGATTGTACAGGTTATTGAGATATTCAAAGAAGAGTGTACAGGCTAATGAGATACTCAAAGAAGAATGTTCAGGCTAATGAGATATTCAAGGAAGATTGTACAGGCTAATGAGATATTCAAAGAAGATTGTACATACAATGTTTTAATAGTATCAGGCAGTTATTATTAAGCATCAATAACAAATATGTGTTGCATTTTAAAAGATAAAATATAAAGTGATGGTGTTGAAGGAAGAGGTAAGTATAGGATTTTTGAGTACAGCTCAGGTGAATCAAATCTCTGATGGCAAGATATTTGTGTGCAGTTTAAGGGAAAATGCTTTGTTGTAATTTTGTTCACTGAATGGACAGCTATTGTTAAATAAAAAAATTTTCATTTGCTAGTATTTGCTAATTGCATTGATAGATTCTGTTTATGCTTAGGAGCCCTGAGTGGCCAAGTGGTCTAAAGCGCTCACCGTTCCGGATCACTGCCATCTCACCTCTGTCTGTGTGGGTTCAAGTCTCAGGCTCGGCTAATGTGGGTATGTGAGAAGGCCTGCCAGTAGCTTCTCCTGGGTTAGTGTTTCTTCCCGGGGTCTTCCAGGGTTCTTCCTCCACCATTAATACTGGTCGCCATGTATAGCCTATCTTGTGCTGAAAATGGCGTTAAACCCTACAACAACAACAACAACAACAACAACTGTTTATGCTTGGGATTGGTCATTATAAAACTAAGACAATTTGGATGGATCATTATAAAACTAAGACTAGCAAAATGTTTGCATGCCCCTTTGACCTTGGAATCAAGGTCACAGTAAAGAAACTTGGCATTAAGGTTTTAGGTAGAAAGTTTTTTTCATTTCCTAGAACCTTTGGTGGGTTTTATTCATACTTAGGATGAATCGTTATTAACCTGAAATAATTCACTTTGCAACATGCTTAGTCAACCATTTGACCTTGAAGTCTGGGTCACATGTTATACAGCTGTGCTTTGATTATGGGTTCAGCATGCAGGTGCTGGCTGCATTAATACATTTAAACCTGTCTTGAGAAACCATCTGTGTTGAGGGAACAGGATATCCATGCACAGATTTATTGATATATAATGTTATGACCTGTTATGAGAGACCACCTGTCTTGAGAGACCGATATTTTTGGCAGAAGGGGTGGTCTTTCAGGACAGGTTCTACTGCATTTGTATTACATTTTATGGTGAAAAGTGTGAGATTCAAGTTTTTGTGATTTCTCTATCAGGTCAGTTTTAATGTCCTTGTTACCTTGAGGAAAACTATTTAATTGCTTTCAGAGAATGAAAACCATTTTTGTATGATCCACAAGAAATATGAAAGGAATAGATAATGTTCACCTCATCTGTATTCCCATCTGTCTTTCCATCTATTGTTTCTTGCTTTCGTTTTGCATTGTTTTAGATTAGTTTTTAAGGCACTTTCTCTTGCAGGGTCTGGTAGTTTAGTATGTGGATCCAACTTGGATAGAATTAAACTCCTGCTAAAATTAGGTCGCATTCACAATTCAGTGATTTTTTTTTAACTTGGGCTGGAATCTAATCATTGGATCAACCTGGATTGGCTGGTGTGGAGTGTCTTTCAGTAGGGCACTTTATTTAATTGCCTTGGCACTAAATAACATACTTGTGTTGCTATGTCATAAAACACCAAACCAAGCCATATCTAGTTAATTGTGCGACAGAAGACAATTAGCTATGCTGTCAGTTTTTTTTATGATGCTAAACCTTTATTATGAAAAAGGCTAAAAAGTAATTGCCTAATAAGCTAGGATAAAATTATCAGCTATTGGCACAGGGTACATCGATTCATTAAGTTTGCTTGTTCTGCACAGAACAAATAGTTACATTGATCTTTTACTGTCTTTCAGCTGTAGATATTCTAGCTGATATCATCCAAAACAGTTTGTTGGGAGAGCAGGAAATTGAAAGAGAAAGGGGAGTCATTCTGAGAGAAATGCAGGTATGTTGTTGAGAGTTAACTGAATTCTCAGAGATAATTGGAAAGAAATTGAGTCGGTTTTCAAATAACAGAATGAAAAGAGGTTTTCAATGGAACATTTATGATATGAAGGCAATGACAACATCTACTTACCTAGAAATACCAATGTATCCAACCAGGTCTTAAAGCTTTATCTTGGGGGCCCTGGATGTCCAAGTGGGCTAAAGTGCTCATCTTTACTAACCACTACCATCTCACCTCTTGTTTGGTTAAACCATATTAAAAAAAATTTTGTTTCAAATTCTTTTGTTAACTTTATTTCCACAGTTTCAGAAAATGTGTTGAAAAATTTGCACAGCAACACACACAAAGTTGTTATCTTTTGGCAGAAAATGAGTTTCCAAAATCTGATTTCAGTACAATTTTTCTTATTTAAAACTTATAAAATATAATTGGTCATGTCAGAAGGGAGTTTTCACTTAACGGCTTCTTATGATATCTAGTTGATCCTAACTGAAAATAGCTGCGAGTCTGGCATCCAGTTTGGCCACAACTAAAGCCATCTTGAAAATCTTGTTATTGCCATTCCTTCTAAACAGAAAAGTTATATTGGCATGGGGATTTCACCAGAAGGTTTCTTGTCAAGTCTAGTTGGTCATGAATAATAATTAATGCCAATCTATTATATACTATTTCCACCACAGTGTTCGGTTCTTTCCCTGTGAAACATTTGCAAATCTTGCAAAACTGTAATCTGTTCTCAGCTTCAACACACGTTTGAAGCATTTTGTTATTGTACAAAAAGAACTATTAGATTTTGCGTTTCATTAATGTTTTCTTGTCTAGTCACATCTTTAACCTTTATCTGTGTACATTTTGTCAACAGAATCGACATATCCATACTCAGTGTAAATTTGACGTCTATTACCCACACTTCATACCATACATATGAACAGCAAACAGAAAAGACATTCAGTCACATTTCTGATTGACTTAATGGAGTACTAAGAATGGATTCATATAAGTGCTCATTGAAAAAGAGTTAAAAACAATTAAAGTGCGTTAAAATACAGGAATGAATAGAGGTGTCTTTAGAGATAGGGGTGTGACATTATACTCCTGAGTGTAGCTAGCTGGAACACTGATGAGCAAGTGCATGTTTAATACCTTGGTGGGTCATATATTATGCAGGGTCACAGGTCGTAGAGTGGTCTAAAGCACTTTCCTTTACAGATTACTTACATCTCACCTTTGATTGTGTGGGTTCAAGTCTTAGGTCAGTGTGGGTATGAGAGAAAGCTTGCCAGTAGCTTCCTGTTGGTCAGTGTTTCGTCCTCGGGTCTTCCTCAATATACTTGTTGCCATCATGTGCTATGTTAAACTCGTAAAACTGAACCAAGCCATATGTTGTGTTGAAATTTCATCAAAAAATTTTCGATGCTGTTTCCATAGTACATCTTAATGAAATTTTATGTCCCATTCCAATTATATTTTATAAGTTTTAAATAAGAATAATTGTACTGAAATCAGATTTTGGAAACTCATTTTCTGACAAAAGATAACAACTTTGTGTGTGTTGCTGTGCAAAGTTTTCAACACATTTTCTGAAACTGTGGAAATAAAGTTAACAAAAGAATTTGAAACAAAAATTTGTGTAATATGGTTTATCCAAACAATACGATTAGGTTTGCATTGAAGAGAAACAAGAATTGGACAGTTGAAACTTTTATGAACATAAATTATTACAGTCGTTATGATTGCACTTAATTCATGACAGTTCTGTTCATGGTAATGACTATAGGAAAGGGAATTCTGTTTTTATTGATCATTAATTCACAGGTGTTCTGTGTTACAGCATTCACAAACATTTATTAGCGCTACAATATTGCAAATGACCAATTGTTTTATTATTGATTTTTCTATATATGTAATTTTTTAAAAGATTTTTGTGTTCTTTTCTTGAGAGTTAATTCTTTTCAGGATTGGTATCTTTATTTCAGTAATTCAAAGCAAACATCTTTGTGATTAGTTTTTTCCAACAATAAAATATAAGTTAGCAGTGAAGAGAAACAAGAATTTATTTCACACACTTCCTTAGATCCACTCTTGGGGTTTTCGGGCTGTTCACAGACTGTCCCAACAAATGTTCCGGTTGAACATCGAGAGTGCTCGAGTCATAGGTGTAGAAGAGCAGTATACCTCAGTCAGCAGTCACACGAGTGTCACCTGACTCTAGCTCCATTCAAGTCCAGTGTGTGATGCCCCACTGCTGACTTGGACAGATAAAACTTTTATCAGCATAAACTATTACAAACCTATCGATTATTAATTCATGGCAGTTCTGTTCATTGTAATGACTACATGAAAGGGAATTAATGTATTCAATGGTCCTTAATTCACAGACATTCTTTGTTGCAACATTTCACAAACATTTGATGGTCATACAGTATTACAAATGACTAGTTGTTTTATGACTGATTTTTTTTTTTTTT